>VMDO01008920.1:0-80524 GCA_007922755.1 Pedetes capensis
CAACACACAAGCCCCCACAGTGCGGCAAATTGACAGACGTGTGGGGGTCCAGGGCCTTAGTACATGCTAAATAAGCACTCTACCAACCAAGCTAAACTTCATCCTTGCCTCAGATATTGTCACAGTCCTTTGTTAGTCACACACCTGTAAGACTTGTCATGTTTTGGAATATTCTTCCCTTTATCATTGTGTCGCACCCCTCTGCTTGTTTTTTCAGTACTAGGAGGTTGAACCCAGGTCCTTGCTAGGCAGGTGCTGTACCACGGAGCTGCACCCCCAGCCCCTCTGTTTATTTTTTATTGTAAGACTAAGTTGTAAGGCTCCCTGTGGCCTCAAACTCACTACCCTCCTGCCTCAGCCTCCTGAGTCTCTCAGGTCACAGGTGTGCGCCATGGTGCCCAGCTCCTGGCATCGCTTCCATTCCTGTCACTGTTCCTTCTGCTCCTCCCATCGCACCTTCTGCACTTGTCCTGGGGTCCCTGGGTGTCCTGTCCCTTACAACTCTTGTTCTCTTTGCTTTTCCATTTGAGAAGCTCCCGTTGTCAGATCCTCAAGGGCAGGGATTCTCTCTTCAGCAGCTGTGCCAGGTCCACGGACAAATCCATCCGAAACAGTCTTCATTTCTACGGGGGGCATCTTGATCATCAGCGTTTTTGTTGTCTGTTCTCAGAATTTCCTTCTCTCTTGCTTACCACGTGCCTCTGGTGCCGAGTGCTGCCCACTTTATCCACGAGAGCCCCTTGCGCATTAGTCCTGGTTGTAGATTCCAGCGTCCCTGCCAGGTCTAGTTCCAATGCTCGGTTCCTCTCTTGACACTGTGTGTCTTGCCTTTTTGTACGCCTTGCGTTTTTTCATGATAGCTGGATCTGATGCACTGGGTGGGAGGGGCTGCTGGAAGCCGCCGCCAGCGGTGTGGTAAGAGGAAGGCATTCTGTAGGTCTGTGGGTGGGTCCCCTGCCCTATGGCCCTCACAGGCAGCCCTCGGTTTGCCCTGCTCATCTGGAACAGGCTGGCTGGAGCTGGCAGGGGTTCGGTGTTTCCCTTCCCCCAGGTAGGTTCAGTGGTGATAAAGCTGCGGCAGGTGTGACCCTGGGTTCTCCTGGGAGCAGTGTGTCAGGGTGTTTGCGTGGCTATAACAGGACACCTGAGACTCGGTAAGCTCTGAAGAACAGAAATCTGTTTCTCACAGTCTGGAGCCTGGGGAGGCCCAGGGGGTGAAATCTCCATCTGACCACGGCCTTGTGGCTGCATCCGCCCACAGCAGAGCTGATGGAAGAAGGGCGGGAGAGAGCATGCGTGGTCAAGACCGACCCAGCTCAGACTCATCCCCTCCAGCCTTTTCATAATGCATGTCCATCTGCTAGGGCCGGGGCGTGTGGCCTGAATGTTCCCCTGAGTCCCCTCCTGCTGACACCGTTGCGTTGGTGGGGAAGTGTCCAGCACTTGCTCTTGGGAGGATGCGTTGAGACCGTGGCAGGCAGGCTTTGCTAAGAAGCACAGGGCACTCTGTTGTGATTCAGGATGCCTCCTTGTCTCCTGGCCCTGCTGGCCAGTACGAGGGCCTATTTTTCTCGATACTCACTATGAGAACCTCATCATGTTCCTGGAGGTAAAACTCTCAACAGTATGGGGTCTCCAGGACCGGGCCCCTTGGAGTTCTTGACTCTCCCACGGATCCACCCCAGCCTCCTCGGTTTGTCCATTACGGCTCTGGTTTCCTGCCCCGCACTGGCGCCCATGGCGGTTTCAGCTCCTGTGTCTGCTCCGGTGAGCCGTCCTTCTCTTTTCTCCTGTCCTGTCTTCGGTGTGGGGCAGCAGGGTGCCCCGCGAGCTCACTATCCTTTCAGATCCAACAGCAGTTGCTGCTTTTGCAGTTTGTTCAGCCTTTTGCCTCTCACAGGATAGAGTGGCAACTTCCGAGCTCCTAACGTGTGGAACTGCAAGCCAGATGTCTGTATAGGCTTTGTTATTTACACGTCTGCAGGCTGTTTGATCAGAGGCTTCAAGCATCTCCTGTCATGTTGTTGTTGTCGTTGTTAGGTGCCGTCGAGTTGGTATCCGACTCATAGCGACCCTCTGTACAACAGGGGAAACGCTATTGTCAGTGCTTCTCTGCTGTTTATAGGGTTTTCAATGGCAGATTGATTTTTGGGAGTGGGTTGCTGGGTCCTTTTCCCGAGCCTACAGCACCTGGTGTTTCCAGGTGGTCTCCCGTCCAAGCACTAACCAGGCCCAACCCTGCTTGACTTCTGAGATCTGATGGGATCGGATGTCACGGGGCTACGGTTGTGGGCTACTTTATCCCTGGAAATACCCACAAGCTCACCACCTCTGTGCTGGACAACCAGCACTGGCCTGGGGCCCCAGCCCCCTGTGTGCACCTGGCTCCTGTGTCACCTTTCCCAAGGAGGCCAAACCCCCGAGCCTACCTCCGTCCTTCCCCCAGCCAGTGGCCTGTGCTTTTGGAGCATCTGCTGTTGCCAGCACAGGGCCGGAGTTGCTGTTTGAAGTCTGACCTCATGCTCTCTGTCCAGTGGGTGGTTTGGGCCGAGCGACCTATCAGACTTGCTTGTCTGGCTTCACCTTCCTGGTGGTCACCACTGTCACGGGTTCCTGTCCCTCCTGCACTAGTCCTGGCAGTGCCACATCTGCCTCTCCGTCACCTGTGAAATGACGCAGTGCACCCATCACTCAGTGACACCTCAGAGTGGTCGCCTTTGAGACCCTGCCACCGGTGCCGCTCAGTTACGTCTCCGAAGTCGCCTTTGCACCGGCCCCAGGCACTGTAGCTGAGTTACCTGGAGTAGGTGCCCTGCCCCGTTCCCCAGCAGCATGGCGTGGCAGAGCCCTTCAGCTGCACCATAGCCTCCCCTTCGACGCCATTGTCGCCTTACGTTCGGCGCTTCTAGAGCTCTGCCTGTTAACTATTATCACGGCTGCTTCCTTGGTCCATGCGCCCTCCACCGCCTTGCTCTTTCCTGGCTGGGTGCCTTTTCACTTTCCTGAATTCCGTCTTCTAGACCAGCACTTCCTGGGCATCGGCGGATGCCACCACCTGGGGCCTATTAGAAGCAGACTCTTGGCCCCCCAGAGAGCTCCTGCTGGTGGTTGTCAGCCGGGCAAAGGGCCCGTCTCTCCAGAGCTCCCAAGGGTGCCCACGTTGCAAGGCTTCCGCCCAAACTTTGGTGGCCTTGGTGTCAGGATATTGACACGGACTAGATGTTGGTGACACCTAAGGTCTCCTGCCCCCACGTGTTTGTCAGCTTGTGGTGCTGTGGGAGCTTGTGTGTTGCTGTGATGCCGAAAGCTATGCCACTAATATTTCAGATACCAGCAGGGCCAGGCGTGGGGGACAGGTTTCAGCTGAGCTTCCAGACTAAGGCAGACTAAGGAGAAGCACCCGGCACCCAACTCCCAGAACAGTTAGCCACTGAAAACCCTTTGAATAGCAGAGAAGCACTGGCAGACATACTGCTGGAAAATGAGCCTCCTAGGCTAGAAGAGCCTACAGCCACAGCACTGTGGCATCTAATCCCATCAGATCTCAGAAGCTAAGCAGGGCTGGGCCTGGCTAGTACTTGGATGGGAGACCCCTGGGAACACCAGATACTGTAGGCTTGGGGGAAAGACCCAGCAATCCACTACCAAAAATCAATCTGCCATTGAAAACTCTATGAATAGCGGAGAAGCTCTGATGATAGTGTTTCGCCCATTGTACATAGGGTCTCTATAAGTCAGATACCAATTTGATGGCACCTAGGCTAGAAGACATTGAAGAAATGACTGGGGAAGAGTTGCCTCCTCATAGTTGCTGTTGTTAGGTACCATCGAGTCAGACTCCAACTCATAGCAACCCTATGTCCAAAAGGCAAAACACTATTGTTGTGCTTCTCTGTTATTCATAGGGTTTTCAATGGCTGCTTGTTTCTTGGGAGTGGGTGCCAGGTCCTTCTCCCAAGCCTACAGCACCTGGTGTTCCCAGGTGGTCTCCTATCCAAGTACTAACCAGGCCGGCCCCTACTTAGCTTCTGAGATCTGATGGGATCGGACACCACAGTGGTACAGTTGCAGGCCATCAAAGTAGAGTCACCCTTAACGATGGGAATGGAGTAAAGCCCCTGGAACCTCCTTTTGCTGATGTGGCATGACTCAAGATGAATAGAAACAAAGCAGCTGCAACCTTAGGTTCAAACATAAAAAGACCCTGTGCATGGCAAAGCGTTGGGTAGCGTTTCCTTCTGTTGTACATAGAGTCGCTGTGAGTTGGACCTGACTCGACAGCACCTAACAAAGTTTTCCTGGGGACAGGACTGTCCTGGAGCACCTGTGGTGGCGGGTGGCTCCAGGCCAGGGGACTGTGCATGACCAGCAGCTGTGGGCAAATTTGAGAGCACTGTTGTAGAGGTACAAGTGGGAAGCTCAGCTCATGATGGTCCAGAAGAGCACATTTCACAATGTTCTTAAAGATGAGCTTGCGGGTGCTCAGTGCAGGCGTGCGCTGGTTCCCCTGAGCCCCTGGGAATGTCCCACTGGCTGCCGGTTCCCACTGTTGGCAGTTGCTGAGGGCAGCAGACTGCCCTTCAAATCACCTTCCCAACCATGTGTGAGGCTCCTTATAAAGGTGCTCTGTTCTTTGGGCGTCAGGGCATTGCAGAGGATTCATTCTTTCTCCTGTGGGATGTGTGTGCTTCCCGCGTCTGTGGACTGGTGACTCAGCTGTGAGGAGTCCTCGGAGGTGTCCCCAGGCACCCCTCCTGCTCCCCTCCTCTCCGCCCTCTGGGATTCCTGTCAGACCTGCCTTTGCCGGGCCTCCTCACCTGGTCTTCTTCATCTCTGTGACTGCTGTCCTCCGTCCCCGATCGCCTCCAGCCACCTCACCTATCCCATGGGCTGTTTTTGTTTCACTGGTTTGTGGTCTGCGGTCTCTCTTTCCAAGCCTTCCGGTGCCATTGTGACAGCATCTCCCGGCTCCCTGTTGCCCGTTACCCTGTGGTTCTGTCCTCACTGCCCCGCGTGGCGGATCCTCGCTGTTTTTGTCATACGTCTGGTACCTCTTGCATCAAGCGCCTCACAGGTGTCATCCATCTGCCGTTTGTAACCTCTGCCGACTCCCCTTGTGGTTGCACGTCCCTGGGCATTTGGTGACCTTGACTAGGGCCTCATTCTCCCTGGGTCAGGGTCCAGTGAGCCTGACAGCCAGGGTGCACCCACACAGGACCGCCCCTTGGGGGTTGTGGCTGTACTCGGACCAGGCCCTGTGTTTGCTTTCTGGGCAGCAGACCGACAGCTACTGCCCGCTGGGGTGCACATGTTGCCTGTCCTACTTGTCCCTCTCCCTGTGCCCGCGGTGGCTGGGAGGGACACGAGCACCCTGTGGATTTCTCCTGCCACTTGGAATCCCAGGCACACCTGAGCAGGTCCAGTCTGTCCTTGGGCTGTTGATGGAGCCCTGCCCTACTTCCTGCCAGCACGGTCAGGACATCCGGCCCGGTGTCCTTGCACTCCACACCTGCCCTCTCCACAGGAGACTGCAGACTGCCCATGTGGCCCCACATCTCTGCCACTGCCCCAGCTCACATGGTGGGGCGGACATTGGGCGCAGAACTAGTTTCACACCAACAGTGCAGGTGGTGACGCTCATAGACCGTGCTGTGCCAGGGCACGGGTGGGCTCAGCCCCCTGCCTGGGCGTGCTCATATGCTCCCGTGAACACACGAGCGAGCAGCCTCCCTCTTTCTCCCTAGGTGTTGCTGGAAGAGGCGAAGGATTTGCTCTCTGACTGGCTGGACTCCACGTGTGGCAGTGAGGTGACTGACAATTCTATCTTCTCCAAACTGCCCAAGTTCTGGGAGGAGGAGTTCCACAAAGACATGAGCGCTCTGAACGTAAGTGCCTCGGGCCGGCTCCTCCTGGCTCTCTCAGGCTTCAAACTTCCTGCTTTGGTAAAGCCGAGGGGTTTGGCTCAGTTGGTAGGGTGCTGCTCTGCGCTCTCCAAGGTCCTAGGTTTGATCCCCAGCACCACAAACATGGAAGAAGGACTTGGCAACCCAGTCCTGATGTTGTTGGGTGCCGTCGAGTCAGTATCCAACTCCTAGCGACCCTCAGAGGGTTTTCAATGGCCGAGTGCTTCGGGATTGCCTTGGGAGTGGATTGCCAGGTCCTTCTCCCATTTTTGTGGTGCTGGGAATTGAACTCGGGGCCTCAGAGACTGCAGGGCAGTGCTCTACCCACTGAGCTAAATCCCAGCCCAAGTCCTGATACAATCCTGAAACAATCCGCCATTGAAAACCCTATAAATAGCAGAGAAGCACGGACATGGAGCTGGGCATGGCAGTGTCAGGGAGTGTTTCATCTTTTGTACATAGGGTTGCTATGAGTCGGACCGATTCAGCAGCACCTAACAACAACAACAACAACAACAACAAACCCAAAGGGCCTTGTGTGATCCACAGTCTCTTCGTATCTTCGTTTGGACAACTCAGTTAAGTGGCTAAGCGAACTTTGCACTTGAGCCAAGGGACATAGGGGCTCTTTTTGATTTTTAATTAGACTTTTCACCTTTATTGTCCCCATCCCTGGCACATACAGATGTCCATAAAATCAGAAACTCAGAGTGGAAGCCGGATGCAGTGGCCATGCATGTAATGCCCGCACTCAGGAGGCTGAAACAGGAGGATCGCACGCCCAAGGCCAAGGCTAATCTTGGAGAGCTAGTGAGACTTTGTCTCAAACAAAAGAATAACAAAAGAAGAAAGTGAGAGTGAGGGACACCCGTAAAGCAAGCCAGTCCTTGTTCCTTGTTATCAGAACTCCAGAAGCTGAGGCAGGGGAGGAAGCAAGGCTGAGAGGCCACCCTGCACACCTTCAGGTGTCCATGGCCCCGGGCCCCGCAGCCTGAGGCAGGGAATGGACAGTTCTTTCTGTGCCCATCCCCCGTCGCTCTTGATCTCGCTGTTGACCTTGAGACAGGCCTTATCAGCTGCATCCACAGAGGCAGACAAGGGAACCAAGACGCTGGCCCAGGGTCACAGGTAGCTGGTGAGGCAGGTGCACTGCTCTGTGACCCCCACGGTCCCGGGGGAGCAGCCACGTTGGGGGCAAGGGACCCTGCGTGGCCTGGGGCGTCGTGGCTCACACACTGGTGGCGTTCTCCAGAGCGTGCCCGTCGGAGGCTGAGACTCCCGTCGTCCCCGCAGGTCCTCCCTCCCGATGTCCTGACCCGAGTCAGCGAGTACGTGCCAGAAATCGTGAGCTTCGTCCAGCGGATCGTGGACAACGGCTACGGGTGAGCCCCAGGCCTCGTGGCGTCCCCGGGGGTGGGGGGGCAACTCTGGCAGCAGGAGAGTTTGTGCTCCGGGCTGTCAGCTGCCTTTGGGCCACTCACTCTGTGGTAAATTCAAAAGGAACAGCTGGCGAGTTGGGCAGGTGCCACCTTGCTGCTCAAGGCAGTAAGGCAGAGGGAGGGGGCAGTGCTGGCTGCACTCCAGCCCTCACAGTCCTGTGGCAGCTCTGCCCCAGCCCAGGGCCAATGGCCCATGTCTGGCTGACCAGCCCTTCTAGGCAGGCCCAGTAGCCTGTGCTGAGAGCTGCGGGCGGGACCTGGCCCAAAGTTTCCTTGGGAGCCCAGTGGTTAAGACCAAAGATTAGGGCGAGCTTGGACCCTGGGGGGTCTGCTGTGCGTCAGCACCACGCAGACACTTCTAAGAGTGCGTGTCCTGTGGCTCGGCTGTGATTTTGGCGTGGGCTCTGCCCTGCCTGGATTCGCTGCTCCGGCTCACTGGGCTGCAGGAAACATCCCACATCTCTGAGGGCAGTGTTTTCAGCAGGAGACAGGTGGAGGTACAGCAGGGTCCCAGGTGGCTGTGGGTAGCACTTAGCGCTTGGTAGCTGTGCCCTGGTCCAGGAGGGCTGCCCTACACAGCGAGCGGGGATTCCTGGGCCAGCCTCGGGCCTCTGCCTCTCCCTAGACTGCAGAGGCGGGATGAGGAGGAGTGAGGACTCAGTGCTACATGTCGGTGGCAGCACTGGCTCCGAAGTGACAACCCCACCCCTCCACTGAACGTGGACGGCTGACAGCCACCGGAGACTGCAGCCTCGCCCAGAGGCCCAGGCCAGCCTGGGTTGGGGAAGACAGTCAGGCTTAAGGAGGTTGCTCTGGAGGCTCTCGGAGGGCCACGGCAGGGCCACACGGTGGTGGGCACAGAGTCAGCGAAGGCATGTGCGCGGAGAGCCACGTGGCCACACACAGTAGGCAGAGGGCGCCTGCAGGATACCCCACCAGACAGGGAGGAGACCGCCTCCTGCCCAGCTTCTGAGCAGCCACAGGGCGAGTGGAAGGAGCGGGAACAAGGGGGCCTTCGCTCCTCCTCTGACTTCTAGACTGCACTCCCGTGGCATGTCTCTGTGGCTGTCAGACCCCCCGTTCCTCTTTTGTTTTCCAGCTACGCCTCAAATGGGTCCGTCTACTTTGACACAGTGAAGTTTGCCTCTAGTGAGAAACACTCCTATGGGAAGCTGGTGCCCGAAGCTGTGGGGGACCAGAGAGCTCTTCAGGAAGGGGAAGGTAAAGCGCAGAATGAGACGCACGAGTGGAAAGAAAGCTGGGTCGTGGGCACCCCCTGTCCGGAGCCTCAGCCGTGCAGCTCAGTCACGGCGGGCGCCCAGGCCCACTGCTGAGGCCCACTGAGGAGTTTTAGGCTGTGAAATGCATTGTTTGTTTAAAAACGAAGAGCCGGGCATGGTGGTGCACACCTATAGATCCCAGTGACTTGGGGGCAGAGGCAGGAGGACAGCAAGTTCGAGGCTGGAGGCAGCCTGTGTAGCTTAGCGAGACTCTGTCTCAAGGTAAAAAATAAAAAAGCGGGGAGGGTGTGGCTCGGTGGTGGTGCACTCGCCTAACATGAGCAAAGGCGTGGGTTCAACCCCCAGGACCACAAAGAAAACCAAAGAAGTAGACAAAGCAGCAGGTAAGCACTGTGCCATCCTCACAAACACAGAGGCCCTGGGCCTGGATGATCAGGGCCGGAGTAGCTGAGTGTGTGAGGCAGAGGGCGGGCTGTGGGGCTCCGGGATGTGTGGAGTGGGATGCGTTTGACAGTCTCGGTGCAAGTGTTCTAAACACCGACATCGGGCTTTTCTAGGCCAGGCAAGGTCACTGTGGGAATGCTTTCCTAAGCATTTTTTCCATGCCTGCCCTGGGAGTGAGTCTGGGGTCACCCCCACGCGGACCAGGCTGGGGGTGTCTATGGGCCCTGCAGAAGGGGGCTTCTTTCAGACCCACACATTTCCCTCCTGCCCCTCTGTTTCTGGAAGGTATTTAGTCATCAAAATGTGCCTTTTTTTCTCCCAGCCTTAGGGATTGAACCCAGGGCTTTTGACATGGTTCACAAGTGCTCTACCACTAAGGCTATACCCCAGCCCTGTTTTTATTTTCTATTTTGAGGGAGGGTCTGGCCTGGAACTCCCCATGTCACCTAGGCTGGCCTTGAACCTGCAGCAGTCCTCCTTGCTCAGCCTCCCAAGTGCTGAGATTGCAGGCAGGTGCCACCACACCCAGCCAAAAACCTATTTTGGATCAAGTATTTCAGCTGTAGGGCTGTCTTCCAAAGAGATATCAAGGCCAATCACCATGGCGCACTCCTGCGATGCCAGCAGCTCAGGAGGCAGAGGCAGGAGGGTGGCGAGTTTGAGGCCAGAGGCAGACCCTGCAAGTTAGTGAGACTCTGTCTCAAAATAAAAAATCAAAAAGTTACTGAAGTGCAGCTTGGTGGTAGAGCATTCGCCAAGCGCGTGTGAGGCCCCGTGTTTGGCACCACCAGTACTACAAAAGAGGTGAGGGAGACCCCAGGATGGAAAACACAACAAGACAACATAGAAATGTTAGAAAAAGGTAGGCTGAGCCAGTTCAACATTGACATCAGACCCGGTGGCGTTTAAGGCTGCAGCATTCGTGGGCATGACAGATGTCAGTCTGTGGTGGTAAATGGGGTCGTGGACTGCCACATGCCTAAAGCCAGAGAGCCCGTATTTATGCACTTCTTAGAAACAGATATTTCAAGCAAGCCAAGAATTAATACGGGTAGGGAAGATTTGCAGTACAGCCAACAAGTGGGAGCTCAGGATCGGGAATTAAAGGGCGTCCTTCCTTTAACGCGTCGAGAACCTCAGGCCACAGAAGGAAGTCTAAGCACTTCCCAGAGAATTGCTTTCATGGAGAGCGCATTGACCGCTGTGTGGTTGCGTGAGGCCCCACAGGGACACGTGCGATCTATGGACATGCCTGGAAGTTTGTGCCCCTCAGTACTTCGGAGGAAGGGCACCGCAGAGAAGCATGCGGAGGACTTAAAGGACAATGGCAGCAAAGGTGCCGATGCCAACACTTGGGCCCCAGAGTGCCCAGTAAATGTGGTTATGAGGAAACAGGGAAAGCAAGCAAGCCAAACAGGCAGAAAGCTAGAAGAAGAGCAGGGGGAATGGAAAGCAAACAGGAGGAAATAAAGATAAAGGCAGGTTAGTGAGGTAGGATTACGTTAACAAACCAAAAGCTGGTTCTCACAAAGATTAATAAAGTAGAAACACTTGGAGCTGGCAGGGTAAAAACTGGACCTGTCTGCAGACGCAGCAGAGTGCTAAGAGTCCTTGCAGGGAGCTGTGAGCTGTGCTAGACATTTGGGTGCAGGGGAAAAATGCCCCAGCGCAGGAAAAGCAGGCAGGCCAGAGCTGAGGACGCCGAGCAGAGAAGGAACGTTCTAGAGCTGCAAGAGCCCCCATATCCGCCCTCTGCTGTCTCACGCTGTCTGGCTGTTCTTCTCCTGCAATGTCCTCCATTCTTGGGCCTGTTCTTCCAGGCCGACCTCAGACTTGGTTCAAGTTCGAGGAACAGCAGGAACAGAGCCTTGGGTGGGAAGGTACCTGGAGGACTTGTTGCAGAGAGGGTGCTGGGGAGGCGGCAAGCCTTCTCTTTGAGGACGCCTCCTACCCCCACCCCCGTAGATCAGAACTCACAGACCACACTCGGGCAAAGGCAGCCTGGACGTGCGGCCTGGCCTCTGTGCAGGTCCTGCCCTAACATTCAGGGACTCCAGGAGCGGAGGGGCAGGTGATAGGATGCACGCATCTCCCGTAGTGGCCTGCTTGAGGCTGCAAGTAAGAGTGTGTGCACTCAGAAGGTGTGTGGGAGAAGCCAGGTTGTAGGGGAGCTGGCATGGTGGGTGGCTGACCCTGCAGGGGATCTCAAGAGCCTGAGAGGGGCACAGTTAGAAGTGAGCTGAGGAAGGAGAACAAAAGGGATTCGAGTTCTAACCCCAGCACCACAAAAAAAAAAAGTAGAGCAAATAATGACATTTGGGGGGGACTTGGAGTGCATGAGAGACACGCAGATGACCCTCCTTTTTCAAAGGGTGCTTTTATTATTGTTTTGGTTTTGTTTTGGGTGGTTTTTTTTTTTTTGATTTTTGTTTTGTATTAGTGAGGCGGTGGGCTTGAACCCAGGCCCTCGCACGTGCTAAACAAGGGTTCTGCCACTGAGCTGCACCCCTAGCCTGTTCTGTACTTATTTATTTGTTTGTTTATTTTTCTTATGCAGTACTGGGGGGCTGAACTCAGAGTTCACACATACTTTGCAAGCGCCCTACCACTGAACTATACCCCAAGTCCCTTTATACATTTTTAATTTTGAGGCAGGGTCTCACTAAATTACGCAGGCTGCCTCTCGCCTCAAACTTGCCATCTTTCTGCCACTGGGATTGCAGGTGTGAGCCGCTGCACCCAGCCTGTATTTTATTTTGAGGCCGGGTCTCAGTAAGTTACGCAGGCTGCCTCTGGCCTTGAACTTACAACCTTCTGTCTCAGCTCCCCAGGTTGCTGAGATTACAGGCATGTGCCCCAGTGCCCAACTCAAAATCTGCTTTTTAAGGTAGTCAGATCCAAGCACTCCAGAGTAGCTGTCCGTGTGGTAGCCTGTTCGAGTGTAAATGCATATTATCTGTCAAATGGAGGGGTAGCTGAAAAAAGGGGTCACGGAGCTGCACCAAGATCTGGTTCTGGTCTTGCTGGCAGCAGAGCAGTGGGTGAGGGGCAGAACCACGTGGGGTCTGTCCAGGGTGCCCCGCATGTCTGTGTTTTGCATGACGGGGTTGTTTTCAGATCTGCGGATCGGCGCACCAGAATGTTGTTGTTGTTAGGTGCCGTCAAGTCGGTATGTGACTCATAGCGATCCTCATAGGGTTTTCAATGGCTGACTGTTTCGGGATTGCCTTGGGAGTGGATTGCCAGGTCCTTCTCCCATTTTTGCAGAGCTGGGAATTGAACTCGGGACCTCAGAGACTGCAGTGCTCGGGTCCTCTACCAACTGAGCTAAATCCCAGCCCACCAGAATGTTAGCAGTCATTATTCCAGGACTAAGAGGTGACAGAGGCTGGGGCCCTGTTCAGTGCTCCACCTGAGCATGTGTTTCATGATCAGAAAGCTCGCGATTCGGGGCACCCTCAGCGCTGCCTCCCCTCCTGCTGTTTCTCGGGTAGCACAGTTCCGGTGCCAGATCCACTGCCTGAAAGATGGCACTATACCTGCAACCCCGAGTTAGCATCGAGATGGAGTCTGTCCTCCCTGTTCCAGAGCTTTCCATAGGACAAGAGTCCACAGGGGAAGGATGCAGGAGACAGGCAGACTCCGAGGGCCAGTGTGGGTCCTGGTGTCCTGAGCCTGTGGTGGGAGGCATCTCAGTGTGGAGGTAGGGCGGCTCTCAGGCCCCTGTCCGTGGTGGCTTATTCCCACGGGTCCCCCCTGTGCTTGTCCTGGTGGTGCTATTTTTGCCCAGGACCCCAGCCATCTTGCGCCCCACAAACCACTGGCCAGGTGCCGTCAAGGCAGTCATAGAGCCCCCACAGGCCAGGCCTCGGTCGCCTTGCTTGCGACCTTCCTGGCTGCCCCCTTGCTGTTTCACCTGAACCCCTGCTGAATCCAGGGTGGGAGACAGGGTCACCACTGACCTCCAGCTCTGAAGCTGCCCACAGCGGCCCATTGGCCTCAGCATGCTGGAACCCACAGCCCGACAGCTGTGTGGGCCATGGACACAGGGTGCCCACCCCCGTGAGCCAGGCTCCCTGAGCTGTGCCCAGTGACTGCACGCTGGGTCACCTCCTAGCTTCACCACAGAGTGCCAGGGCCTGTCCTGGAGGTGAGGTGAGATGAGCGTGGCTCTCGGCCTGGGGTTGGTGTGGACCCCGGCTCTGGTGTCACTGATAGGCAGTGTCTCATAAACCTGGACACCAGCAGCAGTGTCTGTCACAGTGGACTCAAAGGAGTGCCTGAGCCGTGTCAATAAGCTAGTGAGAAGGACCGGGCCATCCTCGGGGCACCTGGGTAGCCTTGAAGTGAGCTCCAGCCTCTGTGGGCGCTCACTGCTGAGTGACCCTGCCCACGTCCCTCGCCTGCTCACAGGTGACCTGAGCATCTCCGCAGACCGCCTGAGTGAGAAGCGCTCTCCCAACGACTTCGCCCTGTGGAAGGCCTCCAAGCCAGGAGAGCCATCTTGGCCATGCCCCTGGGGCAAGGTGAGTGAGCAACCAGGATGTGCAGGGCGGAGGGGTGGCAGCGGAGGCAGGGGGCCAGGATGCTGGCATCAGCCACACCCTTGGTCCCCTGAGAGTCAGCTCTGCATAGGAGGACCATTGCCCTAGGACAGAACACAGCTGCCGGGGCCTGGGGCCTGGACAGAGACTCCCCGGACCTCTAACCCAGCCGTCTCCCTCTGGGGACTGTGTTCTTGGCTGTAGGTGGGGTGGGGTCAGTTTTGGTTGGCCGTCTCGGCAGCCTCTTCATTCCGGGTTCTGTGCCTATAAGTTGAGTGTTCCTTGCCCTGGGCAAGGTGGGCAAGATGGCCCCATGGCATCCATGTGACAACACGAGTGCAGAGTGCCGGGGGAAGGGCTCTAGCCAGTGGCTGCCTTTTCAGTGCTGGGAGGTCTGGAAGTCATTCCCAGGCTTCCAGTAAGCCACGACGCTCAGGAGACTGGCTTTGAACTTCACAACGGTTACCCCTTCGCCTGGGCACAGGAGGTTACGCCTGTTCCAGAAAGTTCAGGACGCCTGGTTAAGAGAGGCCAGGCAGGTACCTGAGCTGGTCAGCATGGGCCCCTCCTGTCTCTCTAGGGCCGTCCAGGATGGCACATCGAGTGTTCCGCCATGGCAGGCACGCACCTGGGAGCCTCGATGGACATCCACGGGGGCGGGTTCGACCTCCGCTTCCCCCACCACGACAACGAGCTGGCGCAGTCAGAGGTAGGTGGAGGTGGCAGTCGTCTTCCTACGTGACGCGCTGACAGTGTGGACCTCCTGTCATGGGGGAGGAAGAGAGGTCAGCAGTGGCCTCAGGAGGGCCTGTCGATAGAGCTCGTCATCGCCATCGAGGTGGCGGGGAATTTGAATTCCCACAGTAACAGCCCGGACTTCGGTTACAGGGGCTCAGATTCAAACCAGGTGTGTTGACTATTGGCAGGTAGCCAGGGGTGGGCCTTCCAAGCCCCCGGGTGTTCCACCTAGGAGTGGCGCCACCTACCACACGCATGGTGTGCACAGGTGAGGCAACAGGGTGTTCAGCGAACGGCAACCCCCCTGGCAGGCAGGGCCCGAGACCTTGCCGGCCGAGCCACAGTACTATCTCCCCACCTGTAGGCCTACTTTGAAAACGACTGCTGGGTTCGGTACTTCCTGCACACAGGCCACCTGACGATCGCAGGCTGCAAGATGTCAAAGTCTCTGAAAAACTTCATCACCATTAAGGACGCCTTGAAGAAGCACTCAGGTAAGTGCAGCTTCCCACAGACGCTCCCGTACCGTGGGGTAGCAGGGAGCGGCGGTGACCGCGTGCTCTTCGCTCTGCAGCGCGGCAGCTGCGGCTGGCCTTCCTGATGCACTCTTGGAAGGACACGCTCGATTATTCCAGCAACACCATGGAGTCCGCACTCCAGTATGAGAAGTTCATGAACGTAAGTCCCCCTCTCTTGCCAGTGGCCGGGAGAGCACTGCGGGTGGCTGTGGTCGCTGCAGCGGGGCGACATTCCCATTCTGACCCAGGCTAGGATGGAGCGAAGGCCCCTTGGCACTAGTGAGAAAACAAACGTGGTGCCACTTCCTGTAATGCCTGAACCTTGGCAGGGTTTAAGCAGGCCACGTTCCCATGTGGGCTGTGCAGTCTGACTTGGGCTTCCTGCCCAACACGTGTCTCACAGGCTCAGATAGGGGTGCGTGTCTGCCCTGATGAAACAGCTTTCACTTCCTTTTGGGCCACTTGCACAACGTTAGCCTGTCGTGGCGTTCACATTTTGCCCAACATAAAATCCTCTCAGTAGAACACCGGATATTTCTGGATAGAAGAGGTGCCTAATGCTATCAAATCTGCTTCTCTAACTTCAGGAGTTTTTCTTAAATGTCAAAGACATCCTTCGAGCTCCTGTTGATATCCCCGGCCAGTTTGAAAAGTGGGAAAATGAAGAAGCGGAGCTGAACAAGAGGTAAGTTGGAGCCCTTTCTCCGGGGCCCTCGAGCACATGCATGCTTTGTGCCAGCCACCGAGGGTCTCCGCCCACCACGGGGAACTAAAGAGGCCAGGGCATGGTCACACGTAGAATACGCAGCACCTGCCGATGGAAACTGCTCTGGTTTTTGGACTTTGTGGGGAAATTCTGTAGTGTGGGATCAGGCCATTCTATGGCGTCGCTCCTTCCTTTTCTGTCTTGTCTTGTCTTTTCTCTTTTCTCTTTTTTGTTTTTGTTTTCTCTTTTCTTTCTCTCTTTCTTTTTGCACCCCTGGCCCCCCTCTTTTTTTAATTTTGAGACATGATCTTATTTATTTTTATTTTTATTTTTATTTTTTGTGGTACTAGGGGTTGAACCCAGAGCCTCGCGCTTGCGTGCTTTGCAAGTGCTGGGCCACTGAGCTGCCTCCTCCAGCCCTTTTTTTTTTTTTTTTTTTAACTTTTTGAGACAGGGTTTCGCTAAGTTATGCAGACTGCCTCTGGTCTCCAACTTGGGATCCTCCTGCCTCTGCCTCCCAAGCCGCTGGGATTACAGGGGTGCGCCACCACACCCAGCGAGACATGATCTTATTGAGTTGTGTAGGCTGCCTCTGGCCTACGGTTTAGAATCTTCCTGCCTCAGCCTCCCAAGTCACTGGGATCACAGGCGTTCACCATGGCTCCCAGCTTATTTCTTCTTTTCTCAGCTTCTACGATAGGAAGACGGCGGTTCATGAAGCCCTGTGTGACAACGTCGACACCCGCACTGTCATGGAAGAAATGCGGGCCTTGGTCAGTCAGTGCAACCTCTACATGGCGGCCCGAAAAGCTGCGAGGAGGAGGCCCAACCGGGCCCTCCTGGAGAACATCGCTCTGTACCTCACGCATATGCTGAAGGTGAGCCACGTCCGCGGATGGCGCAGGCCCTCCGCCCAAGATGACAGGCCTCATGATGGGAAACCAGGCCCCTGAGTGGTGCTGGAATCTGCTGCATGCTGTGCCATGTCCTTGGAAGCCGAGACCTCTCCCTTCCTCCTTGCATGAAGGTCGTGCACTAGGGGTCAAAGCCAGAGAGCCTCTCCTCTGTCCAAGCTGTTTCTTGGCTTCAGCTTCACTCCGTCCCCGTCTTGCAGTCGGAAAAGGAAAACCAGTGCAAGGCCTTGACCCTGAACATACCCTGTGCAGAATCACTTCTGGTACAACGCCACCGTGCCTCAAGGGTCCACTCCTGAGGCCAGTGGGACCCTAGGGCACCTAGCTTGCCTTGCGCTTTGTCCTTGCCATCAGCCTCCACCAGCTTTGGGCTGGAGGAAGGCTCGCACTGGCTGGACGAGGGCACCCAGGATGGTTTCCAGAGCTCTTCACGCTGCTCTTTCTGTTCCTCCCCTGGTCAGTCACGGAGACCCGTGTGGAAGGTCGGCCCTCCTCCTGCACCCCCAGACGTCAGGGCCCTTGGTGGGCTGCTGGCTGCCTGCGATGCCTCTCTGCTGTGCACGTAGTTTACATCCTGTTTCTTCTCTTAGGTCTTTGGAGCCATAGAAGAGGAAAGCTCACTGGGGTTCCCCGTCAGAGGATCAAATCCCAGCCTAAATGTGAGTAAAGCACACTCAGCCCAAAGGAACCCCGTCGGGGGCCTTGGGTCAGCTGCCACCACCTTGGACCCTGCCTGGTGCTCATGGCTTGGGGCCGTCCACCCTGCCCTGGGGCTTGTTCCTCTGGAAACGCACAGGAGTCTTGCCCTCCTTCCTCAACCCACTGGATGCACAGAGACTGGCCCGGACCCGTTCCTTACTGGACTCTTCCGGCTGAGCCTCTGCCTTCATTTAAGATGTGGCTCTGAGAACAGTGAGGGTGGTCAGGCTGTCCCTCAGTGGGGAAGGCAAGCTGGGGCAGGACGCCTGTCATTCCCAGCCACTGCGAGGGACTTTGCTGTACTGCTCTCTTATGAACTGGTTGGGACTTCACATTTGGGGAACTGGTGCCAGGACCCCATGAGGACACCAAAATGCACAGGTGCTCAAGTCTGTTAGACCAAGCGGCACAGTGTTTTCATAGAACCGACACACCCCACAGGTTAAAGTCCTCTCCAGATTATTTATAATCCCCAATATATCGTAAGTGCTCTGTCAGTTGTTACGCTGTGTGGCTTAGGGAGTGGTGACAGGTAAGAAGTCTGGCCATGTCCAGTATAGACGCAGTTTGGTTTTCCCGAATATTTTCCACCTGAGGTTGGTCGAGTCCTTGGATACGGCACCTGAGGATGAGGAGGCCGACTCTGCCCATCTGCACTCAGCAGGCCCTTCGCTAAACATCACATGTACAGACAGCACGGAGCTTACGCTGACCAGGGCAGTCCACTGTCCGCCTCTGCCCCAGGGGGCGGAGCAGGAACCAATGTCACACCAGGTGTGAGCTCAGCCCAGAGTCCAACACACACAGCCCAAGCCCCTGCTCCAGCAGCCACCTCCTGCCTGGAAAGCAGGAAGCGTCACTGTGCAGCGCCATCTGCGTACTGGTTGGATGACGCAAGAAAACCCATCTGGGACAGAGCTCGCTTGTCTGCAGTTAGCTAATGTGTTTGGTCCTGTCCCTCTCCTATGGAAGGGACCACTCGGTTAGGACATTGCTCCGTCCTCCCCGCCATGGAGAATGCTTTTCAGTTCGGCTAGAAAGCGCATATAAATATCTAAGTGGTACACCTTCTGTTTTAATGAAAACCGGAGCCCCGTGCAAAGTAAAGAGGCAGAGCCTTCTTAAAGCCTGCCTCCTAACGAGCCCTCTCCCCACACACCCCGCAGATGGAGCAGCTGATGCCCCGGAATCCCCTTCTGATTCCGAGGAGAAGCCATCTGTGCTGGGAGAGGCTTCCAGAGCCTAGACCCTGCCCGGGCCTTCGCTCAGTCTCAGAATAGCTGTTAGTGAGTGTTTTTTAGACTGTGCCATGTATTAGCCTCCTTTGGTGCTGTTTATTTACCCCCTTTTTGGGGGCGCACTTAACAGGGGTTGAAACCAGTGCCTCATGCACCTGAGGCAAGTGCTCCATCACTGAGCCACACCCTCATCCCCTTTTTTATTTATTGATCTTTTTACTTTGAGACAGGGTCTTGCTTAATTGCTCAGGGTGCCTCTGGCCTCAAACTTGTGATCTTCCTGCCTCAGCCTCCCAAGTCACTGGGGTTATAGGGCACCCACAGCCCATGCAGCATGAAGTTCGCAGGTTGACTCCCAAGTCCAAAGTGCTGTAGGATCCAGAGAGGCGGACCTGGTCCTGAGCCTCCTCAGTCCTGGCCACGCAGCCCAGTGTGGTCAACTGGACCGCCAGGAGGTCACCAGCCCCAGGCCTCCTTGAAGCAGACCCCTCAGCCATCCTAGAGTCCTCCTCAGGCACCATGGGGCTGAGGGTGGCAGTGGGGGCCCAGCTGGTGCAGGCTCTTGGGGTGCGCCTGGAGAGAAAGGCCCAGCCCTCCCTGAGTGCACAGCTCCCACAGCAAGGAGGCCGTCTCCGCCGGTCCCGAGGACGGCTGGGCTAGGACATTCGGCTCAGGCTGGGGCTCTGCAGCCACACCAGCTGCCCGTCTGCTGCTCCGTCATTTGGCTAGCGAGCTGCTGCATAACCAGGAGGCAGGAAGACCGTGTTCAGAAGCCTAGAACCGTTTCGGTCCTCTTGGCCAGGTAGAGAAATGTGCTGGAAGAGGCGGTTCCTCGATTCACACTCTGGTTTGGGTCTTGCCCTGGGTCCATGTTCCCTGGCCTCCCCCTCAGTGCTCTTACAGATGTGGAAGTGCAGGTACAGAGAGCACGTGGCCGATCCTAAACAAGCGTGTGTATGACCACAGAGGAGACCCACGTGCAGCCCATTGCCTCACTTGTAACCCCGCCAGAGGGTTTCTGACCTGAGGAGAGCATCTCATGCCAGGAGCACACAGAGCCACTGAACGCATCCCGCTAGAAACAGAGAGGAAGCTTTATGCCCTTGTGTCGGGGTTCGGCTCAGGCCCGGCAGAGGACAGAGCATTGCCCTGACACTGAGTGGGTATTGGGGACCCACTGGGTCATGCTAGTAGTGGCCGGAGGCGCCAAAGAAGGACCTTGGGAGACCTTCTGCGGGAAACAGGAGAGGGAAGTTTATTGGGTTACTCCCCAAGTGGGGTGCAACCAGCAAGCAGCCCTGTTAAATGCTCAAATGCCAGCTCTAAGCCTGCAGCACAGAATGCTGCAGACTCACTGGTGGAACAGCTCAGCCTTAAAGGCACAGCTACAAGCAGTTGGTGTTCTGCTGGGCTGGAGGTCCGGTGATCTTGATTCTCGCAGCTCGCCTTCTCTGCCTCCCTCCTTCCCAAGGATGGGAGGAATTGGGAGGCTCTTCATGGCTTACTTACAGCCTTCGGCACTTTGGGGCCCCTGGTCTTGACACATAGGCTTGCTTAGAGATCTTCTGCTGGATTGGGGAGCACTGGGTCAAGGTGATGGGGTCTGGTCAGCTGTTGAGAGACAGTGAGAGATGAAGGGGTGAAGGGGGTCCGGGAGCCCTGCTTATATAGGGTCCCAGAGGGGGGCATGTACTGGGGATAGCCAATCAGGGCATATTCCTGACAGGTATAGCAGGTGAACTGTCATACCTGCCAGGTAGGGGCAGTTATTTAACTGAGATGCTAGGGGTAGCCAATCAAAATTGAGGTGGTTGAGGCTGGTCAGGCTGGTCAGGGGCCATCTTTGCTCACTCGATGGGAGGGGTAGGAGTGAGTGAGTGGATGTGGCCCGGGTCACCTAGCGGTCAGTCCCTCATGCTAGTATGAGGGACCCTAGTTATGGAGTGCATTTTAAAAATCCCCAACACCCTCTGGCCCATGCCACCTGTGCTGGCCATCGCCGAGTGTTGGTCCCTACACAGCAAGTGTGGACTGCATGTGAGGGATGACGATGTCCAGGCTCTAGGGTGCCAGGTGTGGCAGCACTGCCCCTCTGTCCCTGCCCTGCAGCATATCCGTTAGACCGTTAGGGTTCGGTTGTAAATACAGCGGAGGGCGCCCCATAAACCAAACCCATTCTCTCCACAGCTGGAGGCCACAGTCATGCCCTACCTGCAGGTGCTGTCAGAATTCCGAGAAAGTGTGCGCAGGATTGCCAGGGAGAACAAAGGTGAGGCCCGGTCACTCGAGAGTGGAGACTTGCTCTTCTCTCGGGGCACCCACACCTGGCCACCGGCCCGCAGTACTGCAGACACAGCCGGATCGTGCAGTGGGCTGCCGGGCCCTGCAGGGTGGCAGCGGCATTCCTAGTGGGACCCACCTCATCCCGCCGCGGTGGTCACCACAGCTGTGGAGGTCCTCTGCAGGGCGTACGGCCCAGGGAGAGAGCTCCATGTGGCTGGGGACAGCCAGGTCCCTGCCCCGCCAAGGCCTCTCTGGAAGCTGTTGTTCCGGGCGGACGTAGGATGAAGGGCTTCCGGCACACCTGGCCTTGCACCTGCCCTTAGGTTTGCAGTGGGGCTGTGTCTGCTCCGGTAGACCGGGGCCAGGCACTCTCGAGTATGGCCTGTCCCGCTGCCCAGTCAAGTGCGGTGGTCGGAGAGCCCCCCACTGAAGCTGGAGCTCTTGGTGTCACTGCTCTGCCCAGGACGTGGCAGGCAGCGGCCTGGATCTCAGGGGTCCCTGCCACTGCCTGGCCGTCTGACACGCCCATCCCTTCATCCTTTCACACTCTGATGTACGTAGCTCAAGATTTGGGAAAGGCTGCATCTGCGCAGTTCATTTTGGGGCCAGTTAAAAATTGTGAAACACAGCAGCGTCAGGCAGTGCTTTGGCATCTGTTGTCGTTGTTAGGTGCCGTCGAGTCCGACTCATAGCGGCCCTACGTACAGCAGATCGAAACACTTCCCGATTCCGTGCCAGGCACACGATCTTACTAATTCTGACCCTGTGCACAGTAGCCCCACCGCTAGTGTCCACTGAGGGCACAGGACCTGGACTGCACCCGCCGCCTTCCTTGGGTTTCATGGGAGAAGTGAGCGGGGCATCGAGCTGGAGCCCTTGCCTGGCATCACACGGTGGTAATACTCCCACCCTCAGGGGCCTCTGAGTGTTGTGAGGTGTGTGCCTGGAATTCACCCGGCCCAACTGTGCCAAGCCCATCACTGGGTTGTGGCAGGGTAGTGACCAGGCCGGGAGTGCTAATAGCGGAGCATCAGGGAGACGCTGCACCTTGAGGAGGGATAAGTATGCCTGGCCAGGCAGAGGGACTCGGTGGGCAGGAGCCGGCTCTTGGGCCTGTTCCAGGGCGGAGACAGCAGAGCAAGAGGCAGGAGGGCAGCAGGAAACCTAAGGCCCACGTGGAACCTCAGCCCGGGGTTCCTCAGGCTGGGGGCAAAGTGCAGGGCAGGGTGAGAGAAGAGGCAGGGCAGGCGGCCCCCAACGGCCTCAGGTGCCCGTGAAGAGGGCTGATGGGAATTAGGGGAGGGACACGCCTCTGTGTGACTTCAAGTCCTAGAACCAGACTGAAAAGGGCGCCACTGGCCAGGCAGGACCTGGGCAGAGCGCTTCACGGGCTTTATGTTCGGCTTTTAAAGACGGGGTCTCCCTGTGGAGCCCAGACTGGCTGTGAACCCGCAGTCGTCCTGCCTTAGCCTCCAGAGGGCCAGTATCACAGGCCTGCGCCACCACGCTCAGCTTGTGCCGAGGTCTTTGACGATTTCGGCAGCACCAACTTCTCCACATCATCAGGGTCATGGGTTTTGCATGACCGTTCTCGGAGACAAACTGGTGCCTCTGCCTGCATGTCAGGGACCTTGAAGACAAAACAGGGGGCGGGCAGGTGTCGCGCATGAGGTGCAGCAGGGGCCCACCCGGCACAGGGGGCAGCCACAGCTAATGGAGGAGCTGAACCTGGCCAGAGTCAAAAGTTGCCGCTTAGAGAGTCTCAGGCAATTTAGTTTACAAACACTTGCTTCACATTTGATGCACTTAGATCTTCTTACGCTGGCTTGGCGTTCTGCTGGCCCTGACACCCCCTGCCACTTCCCTAGCAACGCTCAGTGCAGGCGGAGGTGGGACGAGACCACCGCTGAGGCGAGACAGGTGGCATCCACTGGAGGCCAGCTGTGAAGGGAGGCCCAGCCTGCAGGGACAGGCACAGAAAACGTTGACCGCAGGTGTTTAGACTTTTTTTTTTTTTTTTTTTCTGGTACTGGGGGTTGAACCCAGGGCCTCACACCTGCATGCTCTGCAAGTGCTGGACCACTGAGCTGCGCCCCCAGCCCTTTTTTTTTTTTTTTTTTACTTTTTGAGACAGGGTCTCACTAAGTTACGCAGACTGCCTCTGGTCTCGAATTTGCGATCCTCCCTCCTCCTCCTCCTGAGCCGCTGGGATTACAGGCGTGTGCCACCGCACCTGGCAGGTGTTTAAATTTCTTTGTTATCTTTTTTATCTTTTTTTTTATGGTACTGGGGGTTGAATCCAGGGCCTTGGAGCAAGCGCTGGACCACTGAGCTGCACCCTCAGCCCATTTTTTTACTTTTTGAGACAGGATCTCACTGTGTTACGCGGACTGCCTCTGGTCTGGAACTTGCAGTCCTCCCGCCTCCGCCTCCTGAGTGGCTGGGATTACAGGCGTGCGCCACCACGCCCTGCTTAGGTGTTTGAATTTCTAAGCAGAGTTCTCCCCCAGCCTAATGAGATCATAGGCTCTGGGCCAAAGCTGCGCTGGGGTTGGCACCCAGCCTGACCAGTGCCCAGTCCTTTCACACTCCCAGTAGTGCCGTGGCATGCTGCTCATAGAGGGACCCGCCTGGCGTCCTCCCTAGCAGCCAAGTCTGGCTGCGTTTCCTTCCGAAAAAGGCCAAGCTGCTGTGGCCAGAAGAATCTCCTCTGGTTGGGTCCTCTGGGACTCCGGCTCCTCTCTGCAGGAGGTCCGGGCCCCGGCAGAGCTGAGGTGGACCTGCTGGGGGTTGCTGAGCAGGCCCCTGTGTCCCCGGCCCTCCGGTGCCCTCTGACCAGGCAGCTGGTTATCGCTTTCGCCTCTGGCACCAGCAGAGAAACCGACTCCAGGCTTAGGAAGGTCCAGACTGCAGGGACTGCCACAGCCACGGTCTTTGGTCCCCACGCCCTGTCTGCTCAGCTGCGTCCCTCTCGGAGGAGTCGCTCTCTTTAGAGCCAAAGGCCTCTGTCCTCCGGCTGGTGCACGGGCTCCCACTCTGGTCCTCTCCCCTGCTCCGCTTGCTCTGGGGTCACCGCCTCTCACAGGGGCTGGGCTAGGCCCTGCCAGGCGCACACAGCTCTCATGGGCTCCCACTCTGGTCCTCTCCCCTGCTCTGCTTGCTCCGAGGTTGCCGCCTCCTACAGGGGCTGGGCTGGGCCCAGCCAGGCACACACAGCAATCTGGGCCCCCATACTGCAGCCTGATAGTCAGGCTGGGCTGGCGTCTCCAGGTGGGAGACAGGGCAGCAGCCACAGGGCCACCCCAGCCTCCGTCCCACATGCCCTTCACCCCAGCTGCGTTCTGGCTCTCAGGAGGGCATCAAGAGGGGACCTGGGCCTTCCCAGGTACTGAACACCCAGGGAGCCCTTAGTCACCCAGACACATGCAAGGAGGGTGCCGTGGCTGTCCCTGGCTACCATGTGAAGGGAAGAAAGAGCCCCTCCAGGACTTCAGGATCACCCAGGACAAAGGCCTGGGCAGCCCTCGGGGCGGCCCCAGCCCTGGACTATAGGACACAGCCACCTCTCTCAGAATCCCAGGCCAGGATGGTTTTAGCTGGGAGTTGCTGGACCCCTGTGCGCGTGACCAGGGGCTGAGGTGGTTGGGAGCCTCACTGTTGTGCATTAAAAACCTGTTTCCAGGAAAGAGCCCCACACACCACCCCTGGTTCCGGGCAGCCCTGGCTTTCCCTCCTCAGTGTCCGCAGGGCAGGCCACTGAGTGTCCTCAGACAGCTCCTAGCTCTGAGCTCTGCCCGGCAGTGCACAAACCTTTGCCTGTCCCGGCCAGTCCCCAGGGCTCAGCGTGCAGGATGGCCGCTGGCCTGAGCTGGCTCTTCTTAACTTGGTGGCATCGGCCTCCTCCCCGCAAAATCAAGCAGCCGGCGTCCCTCTCCACAGCCCCGGAGAAGGCGTGCTTTCTGGGGCCCTGGCCTGCCCGCGTGTGTAACGGGACCGCTTTTCTCTGCCACCAGTCCCCGAGGTTCTTCAGCTCAGTGATGCTCTCCGGGATGACGTCCTGCCCGAGCTCGGCGTGAGGCTCGAAGACCACGAAGGTGGGCAGCCCTCAAGCGGCTCACTGAGGGCCAGGCGGGTGGGTGGTGGGTAGGGTGTTGGCAGGCGACGTGGCACAGTAAGAGTTCGTGGGGTGCAAGGGCTCCGGCACTGGTATGTGCTGCCGAGGAATCCCCCGGCAGAGCCTCCATGCCTGCCCCGGTTGCCCCCAGATGTTCACCAGCCCGGCAGGCGCAAGAGGCTGCACGGGCGGTTTGTGCCAGTTGTGTGATGTGCTCATTTCCACCTGGAACCCGGCCATCCATTGTCCACTTTTCTGGTGGCCACCAGTGCCTTTCCTTACCCTCCCAGTAAGGGAAACGAGCCTCTGTCCTGTCTGTCGTCACCGCTCCTCACAGCTGGCTTTCCGAGCTCGCGGTGCTCGGCTGAACAGAAGATGGTTACATTTCAAATCCCCAGTGGACAGGTTGGATTTGGTGGTTGCGGCCAGGCAAGGCCTTCCTGCCCCACCATCGCCACATGCTCCCCTGCGCTGTACTTCACTGCTGCCATGGAGGGTTTGGTTTTGGTTTTGGGGGTTTTTGCAGCACTGGGGATCAAAACCCCCATCCAGGCTAGGCCAGCGCTGTACCGCCGAGCTGCAGTCCCGGCCCTGGTTTTTGTTTTTGGCTCGTGATGTTTACCTGGTTTGCTGCACCTGGCATTGACTTTGCCGTCATGCACCGTAAGGCAGGCCTCTCATTTCCCACGGCTGTGCAGTGTGGGGGCCTTAGCTGGTGGGCGTAGCAGTTGAGGCCGGGTGGCCTGCCAGCGAGGACAGACCCCGCGTCTCACTGACTGCTTTGCAGGAATGCCAACGGTGGTGAAGCTGGTGGACAGAGACACCTTGCTGAAAGAGAGGGAAGAAAAGAAAAGGGTGAGTAACATTCAACTGCGCAAACTTGTTCTTATTAAAAATGGGAGCGTGTCGGGCGCAGTGGCTCACGCCTGTCATCCCAGCAGCTCAGGAGGCGGAGGCAGGAGGATCGCAAGTTCGAGACCAGAGGCGGTCTGCATAACTTAGCGAGACCCTGTCTCAAACAACAACAAAAAAAAAAAAAAAAAAAAAGGGCTGGGGGTGCAGCTCAGTGGTCTAGCACTTGCAGAGCACGCAGGCACGAGGCCCTCGGTTTTTATACCATTTTAAGAATAAATGTTTATACTTTTACTAAAATCCCACTCCTTAGAAATGTCATAAAGAAACATTAATTAGGTAGGTAACTGCTTCACAACTCAGTAACCAGAAAAGGAAAATGTCTTCTAACGAGAGGCCTGTTCCTTTGGTGGGAGTGAAAGAGGTCACTCGGCAACACTGTGCTGGTGCCACCTGAGTCTGCCTGAGTGCCACCTGTCCCTCCCCCTCCTTGCTGTGCCCCTGCCCTGCATGCCCCTCCTGTGCTCTCCTCGCCCCCTCCCTTCTCTGTGCCCCAGGACCTTTGCTCAGGCCTCCACCCCTCGATGGGGAGGGTCCCTGCGTTCAAGGACAGAACAGGAAGGAAAACACGTTCCATTAGCGCTGGGCACTCGGGAAGCTGAGGCAGGAGGAGTGGGAGGTCCAGGCCAGCCTGGGCTACAGAGCAGGACTCTATTTCAATACGCTGAAAAGGAAACTGCACTGTCATAACTGCTGGGCACAGCACATGAGGTGCCCTCAGGGATGGGGTGGTGGCAGCGGCAGCACCTGCCCTCCCCAGGCCAGGCAGGAGGGCACCCTGTGGTGGGTGGACACCAGCTTCGGGGAAGCTCTCCCAGGGACCTTGGAGAGGGACTCCAAAGATCGAGTGGCCGGTTGAGTGCCCAGCCACTGCCATTCAGGGTCAGGGAACTGAACGGAGAAGGCTCTGGCCGGGAATTCCAGCCTGGATTTCCGGGGAGCCCGGGAGGGTGTCTCAGGCCTCTGCTGCTCCCCTAGGGTGAAGAAGAGAAGAGGAAGAAGAAGGAGGAGGCCGCCAGGAGAAAACAGGAGCAAGAGGTAATGCGCCTGGTTTGCCTGCCTGCTCGTTTGCGGGAGTTCCCCCAGGCAGAAATGCGCTTGGCCCCACATCCCGAGCTTCTCTGTGGCAACTTCAGCTCGGCCAGGCAGGCTGTGCTGTGTCTCCATCCCGCCTCACGCGGTGCCCCCGGACACGGGAGCAGCTGAGGGGAAGACCTAGGCTTGGTGGGCCACTGGCTCCAGGGCCACTCTTTGCCAGGACCCCTGACCGCCTCCCGTTACTCTGCCGGCTTGCTGCCGTGTCCCATGGAACACAGAGCGGAAGCATGGCGCATCTCACGTCCCCCTCCGCTCGGGGCCCTGCCCCTGCCCACCTATCTTGCGGAGCCATCTAAGCATGAGGTGTGCAGAGCCTCGTGTGCCTCTGGTGGCTGTGACCGTGTGCCGTGTATTGCAGGCGGCAAAGCTGGCCAAGATGAAGATCCCGCCCCGGGAGATGTTCCTGTCCGAAAGCGACAAGTACTCCAAGTTTGACGAAAATGTAAGAAGCCCCTCTCCTTGTCAGAGCCCTGAGACATGGTGAGCGGGACGGCAGGGGTGGGTCTCAGCCTGGCCCAGTGGGCTTCCTCTTTGCAGAAGCTCATGATGGTGGCTGGGACCATCCGGCTCCTGCACAGGTACAAGGCCCCGCGCCCCAGTGCTGAGCCCCTCCCAAATAGCTGGTCCCTCTTAGTCAGGCTGAGCCAGGCTTCCACTGCCAGCAAAGCAGCGAGCTCTGGGCTCTAGCACTGGGGGTCGTGGCGGCGTCAAGATGGCAGGAAATGGAACCCACAGCTTGTGAAGGAACCCTCTCAGGCTGGCCGGTGCCAGGCCACAGCCCTGCTGCCCGCTCCCCGCAGCTCTGCCTCCACGTCTTTAGCCCTCTCTCTGCTGGTCTGTGGACATATTCGCTGCATACCTCTACACTGGCTGCTGCAGAACTGAGCCACAGGAGGCCCTCATCCTCCGCAGGGGGCCCCAGACTCAGTCGTTTTCCTCCATTCTTGGCTGCCACATCGGCACACTGGACCTTGAGCGGGTGGTGACCAAAGGCCTGCACAAGGGGACACGGCCTCTGGCGCCTGAGTCCACATGTGGCCACGTCCAGGAGATAAGCACTCAGGGGGGCGGCAGGGCCTTGGTCTGGCAGGTGGTGGAGGCCTGGGGTCCCCGTGCTGTCTGTCGTTGCAGGGTCTGCCCACACACGACACCGAGGGCAAGGAGCTGAGCAGGGGCCAGGCCAAGAAGCTGAGGAAGCTGTTTGAGGCGCAGGAGAAGCTGCACACGGAGTACCTCCAGCTGGTTCAGAACGGAAGCCTCCAGTGACGAGGCCAGAGCCGCCTCCACCTGGCCGCCGTGGACTGTGGGCCTCTGCCCCGCGGCAGCACTCGCAACCGCCCTCGGGTGCCCCCGTGGGTGCGTGGTGGCAGCGGCCGAGACGTCAATAATAAACCCTTGTGAACAGCGGGGCTCCTGCTGCACTCCCTGCCGCCACCCTGCACACTCAGCAGTGAGCGCGCCGGCCTCCTAGGCCACTCGGTCAGCAGGTTGCCACGCGGGCCTCCCAATCAATTGAGCCCCTTCAGCCAGCCAAGGAATTTCCCGGCACGCCGGTGCTGGCGGCTCCACTAATCTCTGCTGCGTGGGCACATTCGGAGGCATTTGAGTCGGAAAAAGACCGGCTCAGCCTGGCGGATCCCGCTGAGCCCCAGACAAAGGGGCTGATGAGCACACACTGCAGGCTTCCCAGAGCGGCTGGGCAGCAGGACGGAGGCTCTGCAGGGCGGGCCCCTGGCCAGGTGCCCAGATCTGCCCTGCTGGCCAGCGAGATAAGGGGTCTCAGCGTGGAGGGCTTTGGCCTCTGTGTCCAGCATCAGGGGCGTGGCCCTGCCACCCACTCCCTTGATAGCGTCTTTGATAGGGGAGGGTGTGAGGAGGAGCCCGAAACCGCCTTGTGCCTGCAAAAGCTGGCACCAGCTCAGCTCCCAGGGATGAGACACCGGCATCAGGGTGGGGACGGCACCTCTCACCCGTGTGGGGAGTGAGCCTGTGTCCGACATAGGTGCGCTGCCCCTCTGTCCTGCCATCTTGCTGGTAGGGAGCTGTCCCGGAGCCACCGTGCCTGCATAGGATGCCACACACAGTACTGCAGACTGTAGCAGCATGAGACGTGGCGGGCAGCCGGCACAGCCCACAGCCCCTCGAGGGTCTCAGGGCAGTGCATGAACATCGTGGCCAAAAGCAGTGTGGACTCTCCTGACGTTTGAACCTTGTCAGTGTTTTAAATACAAGAAAAAGACAGAAAGTCCCCAGGGCGAGGTAAAACCACTGGCTCTGGTTTTCTGTTGCTACCTAACAAACCCCCAGAACCCGGAGGCTGAAAACAGCAATGGCCTTACACTGGCTCATGGCTCCAGATTGACCCTGTTCAGCCGGGCAACAGTCAAGGTCTCTCACATGGTCAGGTAGACGGGCTCCTGTGAAGGTTGCACCTGGCCCTGGGCCGGGGCTGATGGGCACCTACTGTCCTGTGTGGCCTCTCCAGGTTGTGTCAGGGCGGCTGCGTCTCTGACGTGACACCCTGTCGCTCCACAGGGTGCATCCTGGGGGCGCTGGAGCGAATGGTGTGGCTTTGTAGGATTGCATCTCAGAGATCAGAGCAAGACCTCCCAGTGGAGATGCCTCAGAAACCCACTCATGCCCGCCACGAGGGGCAGCGGGCAGGTTCCCAGCGAGCACGGGGGACAAGCAATACCACTGCGACCATTTCAGAATGGCCAATCTGTCACAGAGCTGTGAACAAATCAGCCTCCAAAAGAGGATGTCTCAGCACACGCCTCTCATCCCAGCAACGCAGGAGGCTGAGGCAGGAGGATCAGAGTTCAAGACCAGAGGTAGCCTGTGCAACTTAGACCTTGCCTCAGAATACAAACTAAAAAAGGGGATGGGGGTGCAGCTCAGTAGAACGCTTGTCTAGCATGCACAAGGTCCTGGGTTCAACAGCCAGTACTCCAAAAAAATAAAAAATAAAGAGGAAGAGGACGACCCTCCAGTTTATGTGAGGATCGACCACATGTCTCAGCAGACAGTCTATGGTTTAGTAAGAGAGAAAATGCAAGTGGAAAGTCAAAGGCAATGAGGAAAGTCCCAGAGCACTGAACGAATATGTGTCACTGAAAGCAGGCGTTGGACAGTGGCTTGTCTCTGGGCCACACAGGTGGGAAGGCTGGCCAAGGCAGACAGCCCTGCAGCAGGCAGCACTGGGCCGGATGGCAGCTCCCAACACTGCCCCTCGCCTGCAGAAGTGGCCACTGCCCGAAGTGGAGTCCCTTGGACTTCATGCCCAGAGAGAGACATTTTGGCCGGGCGCAGTGGCGCACCCCTGTAATCTCAGCGGCTGGGGAGGTGGAGGCAGGAGGATCGCAAGTTCAAGACCAGACGTAGTCTGCGTAATTTAGCTAGACCCTGTCTCAAAAAGTAAAAAAGTGGGCTGGGGGTGCAGATCAGTGGTCCAGCACTCGCAGAGCATGCAAGCACAAGGCCCTGAGTTCAACCCCCAGTACTGCCAAAAAAAAAAAAAAAAAAGAAAGAAAAAGAAAGAGAAACTTTGGAAGATGGATGGGGTCATGGCCAGAGGGCACACAATGAGTTCGTGACACACAGCAGGAGGCTGGGTCTCAAGGGAATTTCACTAACAGGGGAAAAGGCCAGCCTCTTAAGGTCACGTGGTGTCTGATCCCATGTGGAACCTTCTTGAAATCCAAGCTGCAGAGATGGGGACAGACGGGGTTGCCACAGACTAGGGGTGGGAGGCAGAGGTGACAGCACCAGAGGATCTCTGTGCTGGCGGTTGTGTGCCCTGGAGCCACACATGCTGTGCTAATATCTGTCCCTGGTGTTCATCAGGGACTCTGCCACAGGCGGAGGAACCTGCACGAAGGGCAGACGAACCTCTTGGTAGTGTTTACCACTTCCGGAGAATCTCATTATTTTGAGATAAAAGCTTCAAGGGCGTCTCCTGCTCAAGCCTGGGACAGTTTGGAAAGAATAAGTAAAGCCCAGGAGACCACACTTGCTCTCGAAAACGGAGAAAGCCAAAAAGCGCCAACTTGTCACCACTGGAGGTAGCGCACACGTCTGTCCCTTTCTCTACAATCCTGGTTCGTCTAAATGACAGAGTTGGTATTTCTCCTCCTGTGAGACTGTACTCCAGGGCTATCGCAGGGCCTCTGAGGAAAGGCAGGTTGTTCCTTCCCAACCATGCCAGGTAGTAGAAGTGGGAGAAACTGTGGGATCGGGAAGCCCCGATCTGATCCAGGCCTGGACTGTCGGCGGACGCTGAGAACCTTGGGTGAAGGCTGGCGGGTGCTGGATAATTTCACCGTGGCAATGACTTGTACATGGAAATATGTGTCACTGAAAGCTGCCCGTCCCTGTCCTGCATGCAGAGAGCAGCAAAGGTACAAGGTATCCCTGCTGTCCTAGGACAGGTGGAGCACAGACCCCACAGAAAACTTCCAGTAAAAGCTGTCTGGTGGGCCTGCAGCCCAGGGCTTGTCTACCGCGTATGTGTGTGTGAGCCGCCTGGATTGCTTGTCAGAGCCCGTTCTGAGACGGTCTGGGTGGAGCCTGAGAGTCCTTCCCTGCAGTCTTCCAGCCCAAGTCCAGGCCGTGCTGCAGGCCACAGGAGACAGGGCAGAGGAGCCAAGCAGGCAGGCAAGAGGGGGCTGTTCTGCAGGAGGCCAAGGAGGGGCGCTCCAGCTTCCTGGGGCTGGGGCTGGAGACTGAGTGGGCACCGCGTAACTTGAGAAACAAAGGCAGCGGGTGGTGTAGCTCAGTGGTGAAGCACTCGGCCTGGGAGGCATGAGGCCCTGGGTCCCATCCCAACACTCCTCCTGCCCCCAGTCAGCCCATTCAAGGTATGACCCCGATTAGTCTCACAAATCAGCTGCAAAGCCGTTTAGGGAAATTCCCGTGTGGACTGAAAGTTGGACAGTGCTAAAGAGTCTTTGTTAATTTCATTAGTGTGGCCATGGCAGCTTGTTGGTTGGCAAAGGTGCTTGGTTAGGGTGAAGTGGCAAGAGGCCTGTAGCACAGTATTCTTCAGCCATGGGCGCGACAAGCAGGGCCTACAGAGTGCTTGTGGTCACGTCTAAGAGACCAGAGTCTGTCCCTGTGTCTAGGTTGGCAACTGGCCACACTGGCCCTGCTTAAACGCGTGCCATAGGTAGCTGCTGGGTAAGCCAGGTTGGCAGTCGGCCATCCGGGGAGCCCAGGCCAGAAGACATGCCCACATTGCAGGAAACCCCAGTCCCCCACTGCTGAGGGCTCAGCCTTGGGGGAGCCCCGAGGGGTCGATGGGGGCCTAGGTAAGGCCCCTGACTTCCTGTCCCTCCACAGGGTCTCAAGGGTAGGTTTCCAGACAGGGTCTCCACCCTGGCCTCAGCTGAGTGCCCCCTGCTCCCCTCTCTTCCCTGCCTCCCCGACCTCCTCGGATCTCCCTGGGCAGGACCAAGAGCCCCACCCCCACCCCACAGTGAGTCCACCTCCTACAGGATGCCCAGAAGGCCCAGCGTGGCTTCCTCTCTGCCGAGGAACACAAGGGATACGGGCTTGGTAGCCCAGGGCTCGGCCCCTGCCCAGCAGGGTCCCAGGCCGCTGTCCTGCGACATCTGGCCTTCCCAGATCCCGTCCGCACAGTGCTTGCCTTCCGGAACAGGATGGGTGAAGTTTTTTGTAACTCGTGCGACATTAATTTGCTGGTGGAGCTGTTTGTGTGCATGACCTCCCAGTTCAATTTGCAGAGCCAGATTTAGGCCTCTCTGGGTTTCCCCAAAGAGGAATCTTTGGTGTTCTTGTTACAAAAACATCGCGTTCATAATTTAAAAATAAAGTAATGGAGACAATGAGCAACGCAGAGGAGAAACTGACAGGTGCCGGATCCCCACTGTCAGAGTGGAGCCCCGCCTTCCACCTCCTTCCTCCTGAGAGTGTGGGCTCCCGAGCCCACGCCTACCATGCACCTATTTGGAGGAGTGTCTGGTGGCTACATTCTGAGACGGGTGCACCCCGAGATCTGCTACATCCACAAAATCCCGTCTTGTTAATCATGTCTGCCTGCCTGTTGACATTGCAGTGTTTCTGAGGCCTGGGCCCATTCAGCAAGCAGCACCCAGGCAGTGCGGGGACCGAGATACCACCCTGCCACAGCCACATGCCCAGGTGCCGCTGTCGTCAGTGGCACCAGGTCACTCAGCCCAGCTCAACAGGTGCCATAGGTTTTCCAGGGCTGGTCTGCCCTCCAGAGCTCAGACTGCAACCATGTGGCGCCCAGGAGCAGAACCCTGAGCAGGGTCCCCCTGAGCAGAGGTGGCGGGCTGAGGAGGCAGAGGACCTGCCTGGAGGGGCTGCTAGGTGCGAGCCAGAGGCAGCGCTCAGGAAGTTGGGGCACCTGGGGCAGAGTTAGGACCATGGGAGGCCACGCTCTGAAGCGCTGAGGGGCCTCGGGCCGTCCTGGGAGCGCTGGTCCCAGTGGTCCCTGGTCCTGGTGCACCACAGGGTCATCCAAGGCTTCCTGACCAGGGCCCACCCCGCCTGCCCATTCCCCTCACGGGTGGCTGGGGGGCAGGATGGGATGGTCAGGCTCCCCAGCCACCCAACAGGAAGACCACTGTGATGGGGGTCAGGGCACGGGGTGGGGGTGGGGGTGTAGCTCGTGAAGAGCACAGAACAATCGCGGCCGAAAGGGGCTTGGCCTGGCCGGGCTCCAGGCTGGTTCCCATGCTGGGGTGGTGGCGCATCAGGAAGGAAAGACGCCAGGGCCAGGCTTTGGCGTCACCAGGGTTTGATGTTTGTCCAAGGGTGCGGGGGCAGAAAAAAGCGGGCCCCGTGAGTCCGATTGTCTCCTGGAGGAGATGGGGCCCGTCCCTGTCTTCCAGGGGTGGGTTGGACACCAACATTGCCCTCTGGGCTGTGGTGAGGTTCTGGGGGGTCCCACTGCCTGGGTCCAGGGTCAGTGGCTCCTTCAGACCCGAGCCCAAGAAGCTGGGGCACACGGTCTCTGGGTGGCCAGAGTGGCAGCCACTGGGGTTGGCTGGCATCTGGTCCCAGGTACCTGGAGACTGTACTAGGTCCTGGCAAGCAAGGCCAAAAAAGGGCCCTGTGTGAGAGGTGGGCAGCCGGGAGCCCGAGCCCTCCCCATGGCACTGTGCCAGGCCTCAGCCCCTCCCCCCACCCTGGCTCTGAGCACTCAGTGCGGAAGGTCCAGGAAGTCAAGGCCTCACTGGGGGAAGGGGCCACCCTCAGGGCAGGTCCCTGGAGGATGGAGCCGGCTCCAGGAAAGCGCCAGTTTCTCCAGGACTGCACAGGACATTTGGAAACAGGGTCTTTGCAAGTGTAATCATGTTAAGATGAAATCATCAGGGTGGGCTCTGACCCAGCAACCGGTGACCTTATAAAAAGAGGAGAGAAGCCAGGGGCCATCCCACACCCCTGTAATCCCAGGAGGATTGGGAGTGTGAGGCCAGATGCAGCCTGCATAACTTAGTGAGACCCTAACTCAAAATAGGTGTTTGTTGTTAGGTGCAGTTGAGTCAGGTCTGACTCATAGCGACCCTGTGTACAACGAAATGAAACACTCCTCGATTCTATGCCAGGCAATTTGCTGTACCTCGGGGGTTTGTGTGTTGCTGTGATGCTGAAAGCTATGCCACCAATACTATAGATACCAGCAGGGTCACCCATGGTGGACAGGTTTCAGCTGAGCTTCCAAACTAAGACAAACTAGGGAGAAGGATATGGCAGCCCACTCTCGAAACAATTAGCAATTGAAAACCCTATGAATAGTAGAGAAGCACCGTCAGATATAGAGCCGGAAAATGAGCCCCCCAGGTTGGAAGGCACTCAAAAGACAAATGGGGAAGAGTTGCCTCCTCAAAGTGGAGTCTACCTTAATGACGGGAATGGAGTAAAACCCTTGGGACCTCTATTTGCTGATGTGGCATGACTCAAAATGAGGAGAAACAATTGTAAACATCCATTAATAATTAGAATGTAAAGTGTACATAATATGAATCTAGGAAAGATAGAAATTGCCAAAAGTGAAATGGAGCACATAAATATCCACATTCTAGGCATCAGTGAGCTAAAATGGACTGGCATGGGCTATTTTGAATCAGATAATCACATGGTCTACTATGCTAGGAATGACAAGTTAAAGGCAAATGGTATTGCATTCATCATCAAAAATGACATCTGAAGATCTGTCCTTAAGCACAATGCTGTCAGTGATAGAATAATATCCATACACCTACAAGGAAGGCCAGTCAATATGACTATTATTCAAATTTATGCACCCACCACTAAGGCTACAAATGAAGAAAAGGAAGTTTACCATCTTGTGCAATCTGAAATAGATTGACCATGCAATCAGGATATACTGATAATTATATCAGTAATTGGAATCAGTGACTGGAATACAAAAGTTAAAGACAGAGGAAGGCTCAGTAGTTGGAAAATATGCCCTTGGTGACAGAAATGATGCTGGAGATCACATGATGGGATTTTGTCAGACCAATGACTTTTTCACTGAAAATACATTTTTTCACCAATATAAACAGTGACTCAAAATAGAACCCCTGCAAAATATATGTGAAACCCTTGGTTCAACCTCCAGGTCCTAAAGGCAAAAGACATACAGGGTGGGAGGGGAGGGTGCACATTGAATGTGGTGACGCACACCTGTAATCCCAACACTGAGGTGGCAGAGGAAGGAGGATGGGAAGTGTCAGGCCAGCCTGGGCTACACACCCAGACCCTATCTCAAAAAGAGAGAGGAGGGGAGAGGAAAAAGAAAGGAAAAAAGGGAATAAAAGAAAAAGAAATACGGGAAGGTTTTGTGAACCATGGTGATGGGGCCACAATCCAAGGAATACTAGGAGCCACCAGGACCTGGAAGACATGAGCAAGGACTCTCTCCTGGAGACTCTGGAGGGAATTCAGCCCTCCCACATCTTGATTTCAGCCTTCTAGCCTCCACATCTGTAAAAGGCACATTTCTGTCTTGTAAGCTACCCACTTTGTGGTACTTTGTCTTGGGAGCCACAGGAAACTGGTACAGCATGTCAAAGCAATTATAAAGGGAAACTTTTTGGAAGATGTTGTCCACCTGTCCACCAAATCACTGAAGTAACTCTAGGGGAAGACCCTCTCTACCACAGGCATTCCACTTCCATCAGATCCCCCAAAGACCAGCCCCAGCTCCCATGGGGGCTCCCCACACCAGCGTGCAACACCCAGGCACAGACAGATGCAATGACTGAAAGTGGACTTGAAACTATTAAATAGGAGAGACACTTGAACTCGAGAGCGTCTGAGTTCTTTGGTAGGTTGTGCTTCCTCTCTGCAGCACTCCTCCATCATAACCAGAGGGAAAGCATGGTCATTATGGCAATACTGGAAATTCTAGGTAAGGCAAATGACACACCTTCCACAGAGGGCAAAGTTCCCCGAATGGAGTTTGCAGGCCTTGGGCAGACGGTGGTGGCCTCTAAGGTTTAACCCCTCCACCAGGCACCTTCGGAGTATTTTACATTTCTCATTATAAACTGCACAGATAGAAAAGGAACAATTTCCTTTAAAAAAAAAATCTTTTTTTCAGAACTGGGGGGTTTAAACCCAGGGCCTCGCACACCGTAGGTAAGTGCGCTGCGCTGCGCTGCCACCCACAGTACCCTCTTTTTAAATTTTGAGATAGGGTCTTGCTACCTTGCACAGGCTGCCTCTGGCCTCAAAACAGCAATCCTCCTGCCTCAGCTTGCCGAGTTGTAATGCACCATGACACCTGGCTCAAAAAAAGACTAGAAATTGTTTCGGAAGCAACTTCACACCTAAAAAGGGAAAGTTTCTGGAGAAATGCACAAAAGCAGTAAAGACCCACACGGCCCTGTACGCGCGGAAACGAACCAGCCTCAGAGTCTCACTTTTCAGCTGAACCGAATGCTTCCCTTAAACTGATACGGGGAGAGGTTGGTACCCCGCTCCCCGCGCCCACGCGGGGCGGGCAGCCGGCCCTCCCGGCCCCCTCGCTGGGGCTCCCAGGCCTGACCCGAGGCCCTGGAGTCCTGCTTTTCCTCCGGGGTTCACAGGGCCAGCTGGCCAGGGTGGGGAGGCCGCTGAGCCCCCGCGGGCGGAAAGACCGCAGGAAGCGGGCAGTGCGTCACGCGCGGGCCCGGGTCCCAGGGCTGGGGGTGCAGGATGTGCGTGCGCAGCCTGGGAACGCGGGGCATTTCCGCACGGACTGCAGGACAGGCGGGGACGCACGACGCCCGCGACGCACGAGGCCCGGCGCCGCGGAGGGGCGGACGTCAGCAGCCGCTGCCCCCTCCGCGGGACACAACGACGCCAGGGGCACGGGCGCGGCAGGAAACAGGGGCTGGGGGACGCGCGCGGGGCCCTCGCAGGCGCCCCGACGCGCTGCACGTGCTGCGCGCTCGGCCCCTGTCAGCGGACTGTGGGCAGGGCTCGCCGCCGAGCACGTCGCACTCCCCGATTTGCATAGCACGGCGCGGCGCTCCCTCGGCGGCCTCTGATTGGTCGATTTTCGCGGCACCAAGGCGTAGTGGACTTGCGCCGCGGCTGCCCAATCGCAGCATGCCTTGTTCGCGGGAGGCGGGGCCTGGCGGGGCGGCCAATAGGGGCCGGCTTTATTGGCGGCCACGGCAGCGCAGCCCCGGAGCGAGCGGAGGCACGGCCGCTACTGCCGCAGGAGGCGCGAGGTGCGGTGCGCTCGGCGCTGGCGGGTAACGGCGCGGCGGCGGGCGGGCGGGCGCGGCGCGGTGGGGGCCCGGGCGCCTTCTCAAGACGCGGCGGGCCGAGGCGGTGGGCGCGGGGCCGGGGGCCGAGGCGGGGCGGCGGGCGGCCGCGGCGGCGCCGGCTCCCGCTCCCCTCGGCGCCCGCCCCGCCCCCGGCTGAAGGTCAGCCGCGCTTTGTTCGTGCCTCGGCCTCCCCGCCGCCCGCCGCGCGCACGGGAAGCCCGGTCCGCGCCTCCCCCGGCGCCGCGAGCGGGGACCGCGGACGGGGCGGACCGGGCGGCGGCGGCGGCGGCTCCCGGGGGTGACGGGGCGCGTGCTGCCCGACGCGTGCCGGGGGCGCGACCTGTGGACTCGGGGTGCCGGCCAGGCAGCGGGGTCCAGGGCACTCGCCGGCCCCCCGGGTGCCTCCTGCCGGGCTCTGCGGTCCGGCGGTGCGGGCTCAGCCCGGGACCCTGAGGTCCCCGGCGGGTGTCTGGGCGACTGCGGCTCTGCCTGCCCCGGGGAGCCCTGGGGCCGCGTCCGTTGGTGCCTTTTCAGGGTCCCACTCTGATGTGGATTTTCTCGGAGGGAGCCCCGCTCCGTTTTCCTGCACTTAGGTACTGGGTGTGAAAACAGATTTGCGAAAATTCCCTTGGCGCCACAAATGCCCAAGTATGCAGATACTGAAAGTTAAGTATCTGTAAGTCACCGCTTTTCTGCCATAGTGACCATGTTTCCAAATGACTAATCTCTCTCTGCTGCACCCCAGGGCCGCTTTAAAGCTGTTTGCGTGTTCGTGATAATCTGTGAGATAGTAGCTGCCGCAGTTTCTGAGTCCCGAATTGCCCGGGACCAGAGATGTTTCAGAATCGGGAGGACTTGCATAGAATTTACCAGATGAATATCACTCATGTGGAGATGCAGAATCTGACTTCACGCTCAAAAAGTTTTGACTGTGGGAGTGTTTTGGGTTTCTGGAATAAGGATGCCGGACCTGCATTGTTTTTCCACCTAACTGCTGGGGAAACTAAAGCCCTGGGAGGTTAAGTTTAGTAACTTGACCAAGGTGTCAGAGCTTGGATTAAAACCCACGAAGTTGAGCCAGGCGCGGGGGGTGGGGTGGGGGGGGGACCGCTCCAGCCTGTCATCTCGGCCCTGGGGAGGCAGAGGCAGGATAGCTGCAAGTTCAAGGCCAGCCTGGTCTATGTCGCAAGACCCTGTCTCAAAACAGACCAACAGACAAAAAACCCAGACAGTTTAACTTGCCTCAGGTTTGCTCCTCCTGTGGTGGGAATGAGAAGTTTTAATGAGGAATTGTGTTTTCTTTGTTGCGCTGAGCCTATCTGAACTCTTGCTTTTGAGGATTTGAGGTGGTTGATCTTTTCTGTCTCAAAAGTCTGCTGTCTCCCCAAAAGGTAGACGCGTCCCAGAGTAGAATCTTGAGGTTATTTCAGAGTAAAATTAGCAACTGCTGGTGGAATAAATACTCTTTGGCTATAAGTTGAACTTCAGAGAAAAGAAGGCAGTGTTACAGAGATTAAATGAGGTACTAAACACGAGAGAGTATTCAAAAATCAGTCATCTAATTTGCTTGTCAGGTGGAGTTGGCAGGAAAAACTCAAGAAGATGAATTTTCCCTTTGTTAGCTGCTTCCTCACTTGTTTTGGGGCAAGAAAACATCTTTAAGCTTTTGAAGGTAAATTACTCTTCTGAGGTTTGAAAGGTGTGACGACAAGACCTCTTTGGTTCATTAAGAATACTATCTTAAGACTTAGTTCTTTACAAAGGGGGCATATTTTATAGATGAGAAAGATATAGGAATTACAAACTTCTCAAGTTTGGGTCATTTTCATTAGAGTTGTAGGGGTTCTTCATGAGTTCACTCGTCATTTCAGCACTTTACTGCTGTCCTAAAGAGCTGGTCTTGCCCGTCATTTGTGCCCTTTTTCCCGTAGTTGACCAGAATGACTGGTGAAGAATGTCTGCTGTTGACTGTGCCCTGTATCATAATATTCCAACATAGTATTTATTGAATTCGGTACTCTCTCTCACAGTGAATATAGAATAATTGGAAGAATTGGTCCATTTCTTTGAAATAGCTGACATTATTCTCAGGTTTGATAGCTTTGATCACTGAAATTCTGGAAAGGATACTTGTGTTTTAGGATGTTGTACTCAGAACACACAGGACATAGTCGCTTTGTGAATTGGCTGTTTGGATGAAAAGTCTTGTGTGGGATTTTGAGAGAGATTTTTACCTGTATGAGGTTGTTGTTGTTGTTAGGTGCCGTCCAGTCGGTATCCGACTCATAGCGACCCTCTGTACAACAGGGGAAACACTATTGTCAGTGCTTCTCTGCTGTTCATAGGGTTTTCAATGGCAGATTGATTTTTGGGAGGGGGTTGCCAGGTCCTTCTCCCAAGCCTACAGCTTCCGGTGTTCCCAGGCTGTCTCCCATCCAGGTACTAACCAGGGCCAACCCTGCTTAGCTTCCGAGATCTGACTGGATCGGATGCCACAGGGCTACAGCTGCAGGCTATGTATGAGGTAGTTCATACTTTTATAGAGGTTACATTCTTAGAGATAGGATTGTTTCTCATCACTTTACAGTCAGAATTTGTGCTTGAATCTCAAACTATTCCTCTGGGACTGGGTGTGGTTGCACGCACCTGTAGTCCCAGCTACCCTCGAGTTCGGGACTGGCCTGGGCAATATAGTGAGACTCCCATCTCATAAAAAAGAAATTATTTTTTCCATTAGCTTGTCAGGGTTTTTAGGATCCTCTTGTCACTGAGAGCACTTTAATTCCAAGTTACTTGGTCCCAGATGGAAAGTTTCTATTTTTCTTCTTTTGAGTAGTTGATCGTCTCTAGCATTAGGAGGTGACCTCAAATGCAAATGCAGAAATAGCATGTTGGAGTTCAGAATTACTTTTCTCTTTTTGGGGTGAGGGTGGTGCTTGGGGGTGACACCAAGGACCTCCTTGTACATGATAGGCAAGTGCTGGCCACTAAGCTGCACCCCAACCAAAATTACTTACTTTTAGAGGCGCTTTTCTTCCTATCCTTTGGTTATGTGCAGTTTAAAGCCTATACAAGAAGTTCATTTTGTACTTCCAAAAATTTTGCCAGAGAACATAAAATTTTTGTTTTGGGAGGAAAATAATCTTATGGAGAAGAGAATGATTTAAATTCCTGAAGGCTAAGGACCATCAGCTGTATGAAATAGACTGGCAGATGTCATTCTGCTAGGATCCAGTCTTCCCCATTACTTAAATAATACTGTAGCAGCTGTGAGCCTGTGGGGAATTTGGTCTGGGATTGCCAGCTGAGGAATGCTTGCTTTCTTGTTTGTGTAAAGGAAATGTTTTAAAAGGCCAATATTAATTTGAGTCTTCTGCCAGTATAGTGATTGGAGGTAGCTGGTGCAGAATCACAGGAAATGTCTCTCTTCCACCCTCAGCCTACTTTGCATGGGCCTTCTGGTTAGCAGATTAGAACCTCTCAATACCACAGTTTTGAGACCTTAAGCACCTACATAGTTCCTGAGAAGCCGTTATTGGTGGGTAGGTAGTGAAGTTTTGTGTTTGACTGTTAGGACATTTTTAAGAAATAATTTGTGATGGTGTAGATTTGTCTTCATCTAGCAATCATTGGTTTTTCTCCCCTGCCACTGAAGAGGAAGCTAGTCTGCTTTACTTGGTCAGCTGTTGAATTTTAAATTTCGTGAATTTTTAGTAAAAGGACAGGCCTTGTGCTTTTGTAGTTGGAAAACTACAAAAGATTGCTTTGTGAACTCAGCCTTTTGATCCTGACTGCTTGCTAGTAGCCTTAAGTTTTCCTCTGTGTAAGTGTAATGTCAGCCATTAATAACTGTGTGTTTCCATCCCACATCCAGGGGGAAAAGCTGTTCAAAAACAAGGTGCAGTGGCTTCTGTTTAATAGTTTATGGTAGGAGGAGTGACTCTACACTTTACCTACGAAGATTGTAAGTATTATCATTTAAAATAGTGCGCATTTACCTAATTATTGCGGAAGTATCCTTCATCGCTTTGTATCTCCTTATTTATTCCTGCACCCATGAGCACCTTCTTTGTGCCAGGCACATTTCTCAGTACTGGATGCCTCCGCTGAGTGCAAGAGACAGAAGGCCCTGCTCTCTTGTCTGCAGTGGGAGGCAGACAGGCAGGTTAGACAGTGGTAGGTACTTTTGAGAAAAAAAAGAGAGATTGGCGTCTTGGATGGTTGCGATTACAAATAGGGGGGAAAGGAAAACAGCTTACTGACAAGGTGATGTGATCTTCAGTATTGGATTAAGAAAACTTTTCAGATGTTTGCTTTGTTCAGTCATATTCTCACGAATTGCTAAAAAAAGTGGGGCGGGGAGAGAGGAGGCAGGAACTTAGCTAGGAAAACCACTGTACCACTAGTAAAAGTGCAGTGTTTGGAAAGGTTAAGGAAAGAAAGGATGTTTACTTTCTGCCTGAAGCCCGGTGGCTTAGCCTCCAGCAAGTCTCTGGTGATCGTTCAGTAGATCTTGTTTTCCCCTCAGTACTTGGTTGAACCCAGGGCCTCACACGTGCTTTGCAAGTGTGCTGCTACCAGGCTACACCTCTGGCCCCCTTTTTTTTTTTTTTTTTTTTTTTTTTTAATTTTGAGACAGGATCTTGCTAAGTTATACAGGCTGCTTGTAGCCCCGAACTCGCAAACCCCTGCCTCTATCTCCTTAGTTGCTGGAATTACAGGTGTGCACCACTGCGTCCGGCATTTCAGTAGCTCTTATAAGCAGATATGAATAGAGAAAATGTCATCCTGTGTCTTCAAAAACTCGTTTAAACAGACTGTGGTGTGCATCTCGTTCCTGTGCTATGCTGTGTGCAGGTAACGCCGGCAGACTGTCACTCAGAAGTGGTGAATTAAAGATTGCCTGACCACCCGTTTCATGCCAAGCCCTGTACTAGGCCCTGGAACTGCTTCATTGAGCAAGGAAGCAGGGTCCCTACCCTCATGGAATTTGTTCTTTAGTGGGACAAACGTATTGTTTTTCATTGTTTTTAAAGAGTATAATTTCATACTTTCCAAAAACAAGCAAAAAAGTTGTTGTTGTTGCTAGGTGCCATCAAGTCGGTATCCGACTCATAGCAACCCTCATAGGGTTTTCAATGGCTGTTTCGGGATTGCCTTGGGAGTGGATTGCCAGGCCCTTCTCTCATTTTTGCGGTGCTGGGAATCGAACTCGGGACCTCAGAGACTGCGGCACAGCGCTCTACCAACTGAGCTAACTCCCAGCCCTAAGCAGAAAAGTAGTGATCCCTTATACTATCACCTACCTGTGGCGTATTGAGACTGGGTGTCACTGTATAGACCAGGTTATTCTTGAACTCACTGTCTTCTTGCCTCAGCCTCCCGAGGACTGGCATTACAGTCATTCACAACCATGCTTGGCTATATATGGTTTTCTTTTTTCTTTTAATGTGGTTTTCAATTAAGGTTTTTAATAAATGCCAGCAGATAAACCAGGTACATTTAAATTCATTCGATTTTTAGTCATTAAATATGGTTGAAGTCAGTTTGAACATAATTTCAAGACTGCCTGTGTGAGTTTACCATCTAGACTTTACCTACCCCTTTTGTTTTTGAGTGCTAAGATAGTAAAAGTGTAAATGAAAGGAATGTTGGTTAGCAACATTTTCCATTAGTTTACATAAGTCACCTGATTGTTTATTTGAAGTGTTTTCACTTGCCTGCTGTTACATTTGTTGTTGTTGTTGTGTCCTCATCGTCCGGTGTCATCAAGTCACCACCAACTCACAGCCACCCTCATAGCTGGTATATTTAGTTAACATAATTAACTTTGGATCCTAAGAGTGGTCACAGTGGATTGGATAGGGCATCCGCTGACCTGGGGCAGTATAAATGAGATCTGGATTATCCCAGAGCCTCACATACTGGCCAGGATTTACAGGTGGACAAGTTGGGATATCCTACAGGGTGTCCTAATTCCTCCTTAGAATAGATCGTTCCTTCGCCCCTTTGATGTGACCCTAAGCTAGAATGATTCAGTGCTCCGGGTGGATTGAGACCTGTCTTCGGCTGATTGCACTCCCACCTAGGTCAGGAGGGTCAGCTTGCCTTCTCTGATTTTGTGTGGACCAAGTTACTATGCTTCACAGTTCATTTGGCTACCATCCCTAATGTAATAGGAGTTATAGTTTGTAAGAAATTCTGAAGCTTCTTAATCACTCATTTATCTCATTGAGGCATTAAGGACCTTTGACTCTGTGCAGACAGATAAATATATAAGAAATAGATTTTGTATAGTAGAATTACACTCCTCTGTTTAAAATGATACAGTTATTCTAGCTATAGACTGTTTTCAGGTACAAATTAGGAATTTAAAATTACCTTAGATAATTTGCTACAGAAGTTAAAGTTTCCCCCACTAAAAGTTTTGTTTTGTGGGTTAGGGGAGTATGTAAAAAAGGAAATTAGCCCATAAATAGGATTGTTTGGTGTCTTGCATAAATAAAAGCAGAACATTGGCTCTGAGAGGGAACCTGAACTACTGCATTTTTTTAAGTCAGAATATTTTGTTCCTTGGTGTCTCTTTCATAATCAGATTTGATGGCCTTTTATTCTGTTTTTGCTTTGTTTTTTTGAGACAGGGTCTCACTAGGTAGCCCAGGGTGGCCTCAACCTCCTGGATGCTGGAATCACAGGCAAATACCACCATACCCAGCATTAGTTATTTTTTTAATTAGCAAAAAAGTGTATGTTTGGAAGCGAGCATAGGTTGTTAAATGGCTAAATCAAACTCATTGCCATAAGCATTATTATAAACTTACTGTGTTTTGAGTGGTAAGGATAGTTAACCATCTCCTCTCAGTGACTTTCACATATGCAAAACATTGTTGACTGCATCTGCTACCTGGAGGCAGTGTCCTGGGTAGAACTCTTAATGCCTTTTAAAAGTGGTCCTCTCACTTGCCCAGGGGTCTTAGGACTGTGGCTCCATAAAACCGATGGTAAACTCTTCATTCCAACATTTACAACAAATGGGTGTTTATTTTTCTCAAACCTGCAAATTTGATAGCTCTGTATAGCTTTCAGTGTTAGAGATTGCTAAACAGAATTAATTTGTGGTGATGAAGCATGGCTAATTGAACTCTTGGTTGTTCACAGTGTGTCCCTTCTCCTTGTTTTTCCTTACATGAAGGGGAGCAGGGTTTAAAGTCACCTGATCTGACGGTTTCACAGCAGAAGGTAGGGTAGGCAGTATGCATGTTGTTGTCATAGAGGTGGAGAGCCTGGCGGCTGCTGTGTTCTAGACACTTGGCCTTCGTGACCACCTGCAGGTAGATACTGCTTCCAGTTGATGGCAGACTTACGTGAGGGCACAGGAAGGCTGTACAACTGCGAAGCTGGGGAGAGCACAACTCAGACACAGGTTAAAACCCAATCGCTTGGTGTATGTCTACTTTGTTTAGGTATTGAGTTCTGGGTTGTTTGGTTGGTTGGTAGGGTTTACTTCCTTTCCTGTTTAAATTCATTATTTTTCTTTCTATCCTTAATGTAGCACTTTTTGTGCCTTTTGTTTGGAGGGTTTTTTCAGAATTATTGTGTCAGCTTTTACTTAGTTCCTGTCATCACATAGTGAGTTGGACATCACATACCTTCACACAGATGAAAACTAAGTGACTCATTCCATCAGTGGAGGCCACCAAGTTGGAGTAGTTGTTATTCCTTGGGAAGGTGATCCTCTTCGGCCTGTGTCTGAAATAGGGTGTGTCTATGCATTCAGCATACTTATTTTGCAGGAACTGTCACACGCTCTGGGACTGCGCAGTGAACAGAGTCGAGAAGGAGTTTTCATCCTCTTCCTGGACACAGTGAACTTCTCAGGAATGTGGCAGAGCAGCAGGGCTCTACCATGACTAAGCTAGCAGCAGAGCCTTGAGCTGAGTGGTGAGGCAGCAAAGGGTGCAGTGGTTGGTGGCGGCAGGGAAAGGTCAGAAAGATCTGGACTTGAAACCCAAATCCACATCTTGCTAGCCATGTGGCCTTTGAGTAGGCCTCTTACATTTCCAAACAGCTTCCTCACTTATAAACTGCGTTGGTACCTACTTGGTTAAGCTGATGTGAGCATAAAATGTATAAAGTGTGTGGTACTTTAGCTGCTTTGCTAGTACAGGTGTTAGAAAGTGAGATGTGGCCATATTAGGTAATACTGATTGGTTGGTGCAAATGAATCTGTGGTACAGCACTGTAGCACATGCCTGTGATCACAGTGAGTCTTAGGCTGAGGCAGGAAGATCAGGTTCAAGGCCAGAAAGAAGGGGCTGAGGGTGCAACTCAGTTGTAGAGCACTTGCTTAGCATGTGCGAGGCACTGGGTTCAGCTCTCCAGTACAGAAGAAAGGAAAACAGCGAGAGAAGAAGAAGAAAGGGAAAATGAGTCTGTTCATTAAACTGGCAGTGATAGCTCCTCCCAAGATAGTAGTCTTCTTTCAGCAGTTAACGTGTGTCTAGAGAAGGGGCTGGCCTGCAGCCATAGCCCTGTGGTATCCGATCCCGTCAGATCTCGGAAGCTAAGCAGGGTTGTGCCTGGTTAGTACCTGGATGGGAGACCGCCTGGGAACACCAGAAGCTGTAGGCTTGGGAGAAGGACCTGGCAACCCCCTCCCAAAAATTAATCTGCCATTGAAAACCCTATGAACAGGAGAGAAGCACTGACAATCGTGTTTCCCCTGTTGTACAGAGGGTCGCTATGAGTCGGATACCGACTCGATGGCACCTAACAACAACAACAACAGAGTAGGGGCTGGGGTTTAGCTTAGTTGGTAGAGCGCTGCTCTTCTCTCTCTGAGGCCCTTGGTTCGATCCCCAGCACCACAAAAAAGGGGAAAAGGGCATGACAGTCTACTCTCAAGCAATGCTGAAACAATCAGCCATTGAAAAGCCTATAAGGGTCATTAGGAGTCAGAGAGACTCAGTGGCACCAAACAACAGTAACAGTGTAGAGAAGGTGCCATTAGGTAAATGTTAGGCAGTGGAGAGCTTTAATTATGTAAACAGAGGGAGTGTAGGTGATGACATGGTTACACAGTATATCAGGATCCAGAAATCCTACATGGAAAACCTACTATTGCCATATAAATTAAGAATAACTAGAGGGTGGAAAGCCATATTTGAGATGTTCATGGACCCCGTTGTCCAAAGAATAATATAGAAAAGTCCCACCTCAGAATTTTAACAACTAGTACATGGTGTGTTCACTGTCAGAATTTTATCATCAAACATAATTACGAAGCCCTGCCTATCTCACCCCTTGGAGGAAAAAGTAGACTATCAACTTGGGAACCCCATGCTGGCAGCAAACGTGGCAGAGCAGCGTGAGCTGGGCATAAGAGGAGTGAGGCAGACAGGGCTAGGGAGAGTAGGAACCTGGATCCTGTGTGGGGTGACTTTGGACTCTGCAGAAGGTGATGGGGACCGAGGGAGGGTTTTTAAAACCTCATTGATGTGGGGCTGTTTTGGGGTAACTGCTGTGGTGGTGGTGTGGGTATGGTCAGCCATGGTGGAGTTTGTTTCATTCTTTTTTTTTTTTTGCTTTAAATAAATAATGGTTTTTCAGAAAAGACTTTGTGATACCTCTGTAGTATTTTCACATTTTATTCTGAACCAATCAAAACTTAGTAAAAGCGAAAAATGCAACCAGGCTGTGGCGCACGCCTGTAATCCCAGTGACTGGAGAGGCAGAGGCAGGAGGATCGCAAGTTGGAGACCGGAGACAGTCTGTAATTAAGTGAGACCCTGTCTCAAGAAAAGTAAAAAAGGGGGGCTGGAGGTGCAGCTCAGTGGTACAGCACTTGCAAAGCATGCAAGCGCGAGGCCCTGGGTTCAACCCCTAGTACCGCAAAAAAATAAAGAGAGAGAGAAAATGCAGTTGAGTAAAATGCAAAAAACTGGAGATTATAAATTCTAAGTGGAGCTCTTTGTAGTGAATGTAGGTTTCATGTTCTCTAAAGCTCTGTGTGAGTGGTCTGGGCTCTGTTGGATCCCTGGGAGTAAGGCAATAGCCATGCTTCAGCTGGAGCAGCCTTCAGAGCTCCACCGTGTCTCCTGCATCAAGTGTGAGGAGCTTTAGTGTCACTCAGGTTCACTGTACCTTTAGGGCCCTTCTTAGTGAGCATGTAGATGTTACCTTGATGCACTGAGATTGTGTTTTGAAATTTTGTTAATATTTAAGAAGAAAGAGGCTTAGAACTCTACCCTGTTTAACATCCATAGATAGTGAGTTGCCTAATTCTACCATCCAGAGATAGACATTTTAAATTGACTTACAAAGGTGGGGTCATCCTGAATGTGTTACATGATACCTCTCCATAGCAGTGCGTCTTCAGTATAGACGTAATAAAAGATGCAGAGTGAGCTGATCGAACCAGAACGTTACCCTGTGCGTTAGTCTGAGACAACGTAAGTACCGGTGAATGCGTTGAATTGCTCTGAATTAACTGGGCTAGCATTATGGAATGTTCCTGCTAGTACAGAGGTAAGGTGTATTAGGGTTGATTCATTCCTACAGTGACACCTGGTTACTTTAGTGCTGGTAAGAGAAATTTTTGTGAATAAAATTCGCACTTAATGAAACTCATAGATCTTAAGTGTACACTTTGAGTTTTGACAAATGTGTGTACCCAAGTCACCTCAGGGAAGATCTGGAACATTTCCTTCGCTCCAGGAAGGTCCCTGCTGCGCCTTCTAGTGTATCTCCATTCTTTAAACAGTGTTAAAGAGTACTTTTGAGCAGATGTTTTTGTTTGTGAATGTAATTGTTATGACTCTTTTTAATTTGTAGGGAATAAAAGCATTCAGATGGCAGATAACAGGTAAGCCAAAATGGGGTTTGTTGGGCTGTGGATGTAGTTCAGTGGTTGAGAGTTGGTCATGAGTGCACAGGCCCTGGCTTCAGTCTCAGCACTGCGAAAGGGGGTAAAGTACTTTGTTCATTGAAGTTTAAAATTTAGTTGGCAAATGAGAGCCATGGTATATTGAAATAAAGTTTAGAATCAAAGTTAAATGCACTCAAGCTCTAGCTGATGGCTTTTTTTCTTTCTCCAATGTGTATCTGAGCTGATCAATGGTTTGCAGACATGAACAGTATCTCAGATATTGCTACTTGGAGATAGGGCTTCAACCTCAAAAAATTGGGTTTGAGTGCGGGTTCAATATCTTAAAATTTAGAGGATTCAGATTCAGTTCAAGCTTAAAATTTTAATCCTGTGTGTAGAGAGACATAAAATTTTTTCAACTTTTCTTTCAATTTTTAAATAATGATATCAAAAAAAAAAAAGAAAAAGATTAAAAGCTGAACTTAAATCTGGTTTTCCACTGTGTTCAAGTTCAGAAAACATTTTTTAAAAATGGTTGTACTGGAACGGGTTCAGCATTTAGGTTCAGTTTGAACCTCTGCTATTTACACATAAGATTTAAGCCCTGTGTGTAGATGGCCCCAGCCGAACCCTCTGAATTTCAACATATTGAACCTGCACCCCGTCCTGAACCTAATTTCTCATGGGTTTGAAGCCTTCCTTGGAGACCTTGTGTGGGAAGCAGTCGTTATGCTCCCCCATCTTTAACCCCAATTCCCGTGACCTGTGTTGAAGTCACATAATTTACCTGACATGTCCGCTAGTGACCAAGAGAAGAATTTTTGTGGGTTGCCCAGGTCAGTGTTGGTTATGTTTTTTGTTTTTTGTGGAAAGTTTGTTGTTGTTGTTTTCATTTGTTTTTGTTTTTGTTTTTGTTTTGAGGAGGGGTCAGGTTTTTTAACACAGGATCTCCGCTCTAGCTAAGGCCAGCTACAAACTCCCTGTGTAGCCTAGGCCAGCCTTAAACTCAAGATCATCCTGCCCCAGCCTCCTGAATGCTGGGATTATAAGTATGCATCACTTGCCTGGCTTAATGTGTATTTTCCATGAGGAAGGTGTGTCCACACATCTTTGAAAACTGTTAGACTTGTTTTTGTGGAGTTCACTGTTTTTGGAGATGCTGCATGGCTGGTGTTCACAGTACTCTGAGCACTGTCTTATTGGACAAGGGTGACTGCATGAGCTGCTGACTAAACAGTAGCTTGTTGGTTGGCTGGTTAGTTTGGTTTGAGGGCTGGGAGCAGATTTTTGAGGAAAGAGGTTGTAGAAGTGAAAACTAAGAAACTTTGGTCAGGGTTACAGATTAGAACCGTGCCGAGCACTCTGTGTGTTGGAAGCGGGAGGAGAGGCTCTAGGTGGTGGACAGTGTTTTCAGAACTGCAGGCATCTCCATTAGATAACAGGTACACGTCAGTGCTCTCTTGCGCTCATATCTGAAGTCACAGCAGAGACATCTCTTAATGTGTTGAAGAGTGATCCCTGTTTGTGCTATTTGTCTTTGGAACTTTCTTTACAATAATACTTAAACATACTGTTTTAGTTTTTCAGATGGGGTTCCTGCAGATTCTGTGGAAGCTGCTAAAAATGCAAGCAACACAGGTGAGTTCCTCACGTGGCAGCAGTTGGACAGTTTGCATGGAGGGTGGGGAATCTCTTCTCTGGAACTATTTATTATGATAATACCAGTGAGGCATTTCTGTCCCTCAAAGATTTGAGGAAAGTTAGAGTAATTCAGATGAAAATCAATTCCTCCTTTAGTACTGTTTGTGTAACTGGAAATTCAGATTCTAGAGAAGAAAGAGAATAGTGCAGTGTTCTCCTCACATCTGTCTTCATTTGGCTTGGGTATCAAAAACACATGGCCAGTCTTCCATTTGTACCCTTAACTTCCTTTCCCCCATTTGTTTTGAAGCAAAATCCAGATGTGCCATTGTGTCCATAAATTCATAGGTGTGATATCTTTCTCCATTAGGAAATCTGTATATTCTGAGCCAGGTGTGGCGGTGCGTGCCTATAATCCTAGCACTCGGAAGGCTGGGTGTTCCCGGCTAGCTGGGGCTATATAGTGAGTCCTTGTCTCAAAAAAAAAAAAAAAGAAAGAAAGAAAGAAAGAAAGAAAGAAAGAAAAAATTGTCACACAGGCACTTGACGCTTGTCTTTGCCATGAATCATTGCCACACTCCATCATCACAGCTGAGTGAAGGACAGTCTCACTCTCTGGGTGTCTCATTTGTTTATTGGGAAATAGGTGTCTAACTAGAAACAACTTGGTATCGTAAGTCCGGTATGAAGATACATGAGCTCTCAGGGGAGTGAGTCAGTCCGGGAGTACTTCATGGAAGGGGAGGCCTTGGAGGAAGGACATTTCAGGCAGAGGTGGGCAGCACCTTTGCAAAGGAGACATCAAAGCCTGGTGGTGAGGGTTGGTTTTCTTGGGCTGCGAAGTGAGTGAGGACACAAGTAGACGGGTGCTCCCTTACTTCCAGGAGCTCATCTCATCCCTGTCCGTGGCTTCTGGACACCACTGTTGGACCTGGGGGTGGGGGAGGTAACCAGAGATAGACCACCTGAACTTGGCAGTTAATGATACCTTCCATTGTGAAGTTGGTGCTTAGACAGCTACAGGCGGGAAGCAAGAATCTGTGGGGATCCCCAGCCACCTTGTTCCGGTGAAAACAAGAGTATGAAATGCTTTGCAGGGTAAACTTTATTTTCAAAATACATGCTTTACTGTATTTAGAAATCAGTAGCTAAGCAAAGCTAAGTAGATCCATGTTGATCAGTTTTGATTCTTGGCTGCTCTGTGGTGGAGATATTTCAAATATTTCTGGTCTTGTTCCTAACTCTTAATAGAAAAGCTCACCGACCAGGTGATGCAGAATCCACAAGTTCTGGCAGCTTTACAGGAACGACTTGACAATGTCTCTCACACTCCTTCCAGTTACATCGAAACGTAAGTATGCTGCCAGTAAGATGCGCCGCTTCAAGCAACAAAATGGAGATAAAGAAACCATGTCTGCGCTTCAGAACAGAAATAAATGTGGCTTTTATTCTGCAGACATCGTTTGTGAAAGCCAGGCCTTTTGACTCAAATAGGAATGTTGAGGTCAGGTTATCTGCTAGGAAGGGAACAGTGCCATCCTGTGGTGGGTTAGAGGACTTCACCAGTGATGATTAGTGTGGGCAGGGTGGGAGCTGGCAGGAGGCAGTGTTCTCTCTCTCCTAGGTAGTGCAGCGGGTCTGTGTCTCAGTCGTATGGCACAGTGCCCTTGCTGGGATAGCGCTCGCTTGTCCTTCTTCTGGAAGGGATGAACCATCACTGGGCTCTTATGTACAGTAGGGTCAGGCCTTGACCTCATAGAATGTCCCATGCTCTATGTTGGTTCCCCCACCCAGGACTTGGTGTTTCCCAAGGCTATTATAATGGAATGGGACACTGGGCACTTGCTTTGTCCGTTTGGAAGGTTCTATGATGGGATCATTTAGTGGATAAGTAGCAGGGAAGATTTGGTTTTGTTTGTTGGGGTTTTCTTTGGTTTTGTACTTGGGATTGAAGCCAGAGCCTCACATACAGTGGTTAAGTTTTTTGCAGTGTGGTTTTTGTGGAATCGTCAGTGGGATGTGGCGATGTTGAGTGGGAGTAGAAGGGGTTGAGAATGGGTACTATTTTCTAGCTGTAGACACTGGGCAGGTGGGTGGCGTTCGCTGAGAGGAGCTGTAGGAGCAGAGACAGTTGTAAGCACAGCATTGACTCCACATTGACTGTCCTGCACAAGGATAAGGGAAGTGCTTCTAGTGTTGGCTTCCTATTCGGGACCCAGCTCCCGTGAGTGAGTGTTCAGGATGCAGGACTGGACCTGCCCCGGCGTGATTTTTTATGTCTGTGATGAGACCTAGGTATCACCTCTGCATTCCCCATAATTGTGACCGGGCATTCATTTTATTTAAGTGATTGGGGCTAGAGTTTTTTTTTTCCCCTTACTTTAGGAGCACTTCTTACAAATGAAGGAAAAAACAAACACTGAATTATAAAACAGAATGGAAAGGCAAACTCTCTATTGATCTAATGACAAGAGAAACTCCCCATGTGGGTATGTCTGCATGAGGACCGCCACAGGCATTAGGGAGTCCTAGACAGTCAGGATTTTGATCTGGATGTGTTTGAGTCTGGATCCCACTGTCAGTATTGCTGGGCTTTTTTGTGTGTTTGCAAATAATAATATGGCAGTGGACTTTCCTACAGAAATATGTAGTTACTACTACATTAGGATCCATTCTTAGCAATAGAATCACTGAGTCCAAAGAATACGTTCAGGGGTTTTACCCTTAAGGAAGACGAGTCCCTCACAGGGCTGCAGTACTCTCAACCTTACCCACTGAGTATCATCATCATCATTATTATTATTACTATTACTATTATTATTTTGCAGCACTTGGAGGTTGAACCCAGGGCCGCCTCGCATGTACTTTGCAAGTGCTCTACCCCTGGGGTGCTCCCTCAGACCACTTTTTATTTTTTATCTTGTGACAGTTGTCTTGCTAAGTTACACATGCTGCCTCTGGCTTAGAACCCACCGTCCTGCTGCCTCCACCTCCCAAGTCACTGGCATTACAGGCACGTGCCCCCACGCCTTGCTGTTTTGGTCTTTTTAATCCCCAATTTGGTAGGGAAAAGATGAGGATCCTTATAAATTTATGTATGTTTGTTGGATATTTCCATCAGATTGAACCTTACTTCTTATTTAACGTTTTGTGCTTTTTCTTTTGTGAGTTAGCTTTTCAGCTTTCTCCCTTAGCCATTTTTCTGTTGGGTTGTCATTTTCCTAAAGGTTTTTAGGAGCTTGTTTTATAGTAAGGGTGTTATGTCCATGTTTGCCTAAACATTTTTTAGTAAAATTGTCTTGCAGATATAAGGAGGTTTTATTTCCCATTCCCTCTTCTAGCTTACCCAAAGCAGTCAAAAGGAGAATTAATGCTCTGAAGCAGCTTCAGGTGAGATGTGCGCACATAGAAGCCAAGTTCTATGAGGAAGTCCATGACCTGGAGAGGAAGTATGCAGCATTGTACCAGCCCCTGTTTGACAAGGTGGGATGCTGTTGATGTGCTTGCTTAGTGCATTTTAACCCCGGTACGTGCAACACCCACATTACCCACGGATTCATGTGTATATTTTTTTCAGAAACATAATACATGTGCAACGTATAAATATTTTAGCTCTCGAATTATCAGATAACGTAAAATTCTAATGAGGCCTCACTTTTCCACAGAGAAGAGAGTTTATCACTGGTGATGTGGAGCCGACAGACGCAGAATCAGAGTGGCACAGTGAAAATGAAGAGGAGGACAAGTTGGCTGTAAGTTTCTTGAACAGAAATAACTCTAACTTATGTTCTGTTAGAAATAAGCAACCTTTCCGATAGTTTGTAATCTCGGTACAGTTTTCTGGAGAGAAGCACTCCTAAGCAGCAAATGCTCCTTTCTCCTCTGGTTGGAGCATTCAGATTCCTCAAGACGCTGTCCTGGGTCTGACAGACAAGGTGCTGTCAATTACTGTGACAAATGAGACATCATTCCTTAGTGGCTTGTGTGCAGCACTATGGTGACCAGACAGGATCAGGCAGCACAAGTGGGACATGTATACCTGCATCACCTTCTGGGGAGGCTGGGGGCACATGGAGATGAGGCGTCTGGAGGCCTCAAGCTCCTCAGCCATGGTGTATCTCTAGACTGCTGAGTGAGAGGCTGGCATCGTGATGTGCCCTGTCTACTGTCTGGTGACAGTCCCATTCAGTGCCTTGGCAAGTCCTAGTGTGCCACAGGTTAACTTTCTCAGCCAGGTGTTTTTTTGTTTTTTGTTTTCGCAGTACCAGGGGTTGAACTCAGGGCTTCGCACATGCTAGGGCAGTGCTCTACCACTGAGTTGCTCCCCCAGGCTCTTTTTTTATTTTTTATTTGAGACAGAGTCTCACAAAGTTTCATAAGCTGCATCTGATGATGAACTCAGGATCTTCTCTCAGCCTCCTGAGTCATTGGTATTATAAGTGTGCATCCTAGTGCTCAGATTTTTGTTTGTTTTTAGTGATGCTGGAGATGGAATGGGGGAACCTCATGAATGCTAAGTAGATGTTCCACAGCTTCATCACACCCAGCCCTTGTCCGCCTGATTTTATGTTTGGGAGACAAGTAGCTTTTTCCTTGAGCATTAACTTTTAGGGGTCTTTTGAAATGTGTGCTAAATTTGGTAGCCATATGTGGTTTTGATCTTTTAAACATAGGCAGAATCTGGCCTGTGTGAAGCCTTGGCTGTGGATCATTCTGCTCTGTATAACCCTGCTTTGTAGTTTAAAAAGCTCCACACAACTGTTTGATCCTACCAGCCTCTCGTGACGAAACATTCAGAAGTCACTAGATTCTGTAGTGCTGTGTTTAATCTCCCTCCCTCTACCTTTTCCCTGGGGCCAGGATATTATAAGACTCCCCTTCTATGATGCTCCCTGGCCTTTCTGGTCAACACCCTGAAGTTTGTCCAGCACCTGTGTACCTGCATGCGCAGCTCTCCTTTAGTTGGATGCCCAGGTTGCCAATTTGTTTCCTTTTTACTTTTTCTTTCTTTCTTTTCTTCTTCTTCTTTTCTTTTCTTTTTTCATTTTTGGCAGTATTGGAAGGCTGAACCCAGGGCCTTGTGCATACTTTGCAAATATCTGCCACTGAGCTGCACCCCAGTCCCTTTTTTATTTTTTATCCTGAGTCAGGATCTTGCTAAGTTATACAGGCTGCCTCTGGCCTCAAACTCATGATCCTGCTGCCTCAGCTTCCCGAGTCACTGGGATTACAGGCATGCGCTATTGTTCCTGGCTTTAATTTCTTTTAGAGGAAGATGCGGCTGAATTAAATGTTTTTAATCTCAACTTCCTTCCCTAACCCCATTTTAACTAAAAGTCAGGCTTTTGGTTTTGCTTCTGTTTTTCTTCCACTGTGCTGGAGATGAAACCCATTTTAGTGCACTGAGGTCACATGCTTAGTCATGTGAACCTACTCATCCTCTAACTGGGTTGTCTTTTTTGAGACAAGATCTTGCTGCGTAGCCCAGATGTGCCTTGAAGTTATGATCCTCCTGCCACAGCCTCCTGAGTGCTGGAATTAACAGGCACACACCACCAAGCCTGGCCTTGAACCGAGTTTTTCCTATCTGAATGGTAGTGAATGTACTTAAACACGTGTGTCAGATCTCAGAAGCTGATGTAGTCTTCATGCTCATCTGGTGACAGGTGGCTCACCAAGCCAACACTGAGCAGCCTTTTGCAAATGTGATGGCATTTTGCCATTTCTTTAGCTTTTTCTCTTTGGTGTGAAGTTTTATCTTGAAAATTTCACACTACATCTGGATGCAGTGTCTTGAGTGCTTTTTCCCTCCATAGTTTGGAAACCCTGACTAAGAAAGAGAAATGTGTGAAGGGCTTGGAAATTGTATTCCCCATCAGGCTATTGAGTTATATGTAAAGTTGCTTTTTGTATTTTTATCTTGTAGGGAGACATGAAGAGTAAGGTAGTCATAGACGAAAAAGAAGCAGCAGCAGTGGAAGAGCCAAACCCCAAAGGAATTCCAGAATTCTGGTTTACCATCTTCAGAAACGTGGACATGCTCAGTGAACTGGTGCAGGTGAGCTGCGAGGGTTCTGCCTTGGGAGACTTGCCCGCAGTAGTCTGAAGTGACATCCCTGTGGTTTACTCACAGGCAGTATCGCTTATACTGTGTGTGACCTGAAGTCAAATGTTAAGTGCCAATGAAGGGATTGATACTTGGTTATTCAGTTCTGTACTTGGGGAGAATTCAAATCAGTCCCTGCAAGTGGAAGTCAGAGATGGCAGCTTTGCGATCCAAGTCCCTGAGATGCTCCTTTTTGCTCTGTGGGCATCACATGGTGCCCTGGGCCAGGTAAAGCTCCCACCCCACAGAGGCGCCTGGCTGGCTAAGGAAACTGAGGACCATCAGGGATATTCTGGGATGATGTCAGGGATGCTACTGCTTTGAGTGGGAGGAGTGTGAAGCTCCCGATGCCCTCTGCCTGGCAGACGTGCAGCAAAGGCATTCAGGTTGGCAGCCGAGAGCTGGATGTCTGTACTGGATGGGTAGCATAGCCCAGTGTCTCCTGGTGCTGCATTGAAGGTGGGGCTGCCCTTGCTGGTATGGCCTCCCTTCAAAACCATCTTTGTGTAATTTTTTTTGTATAAATAACTTGCTAGGTGTCTTTTTGCTGTCTCTTGGTTTTGTTCTGTTTGTTACGTGAAAAGAACTCAAACTTGGGAAGGTTGCAGTTACCAAACTCAGTTCTTTGTTTTGTTTTGGGGTTTTTTGTTGTTTTATTTTTGAGACAAAGTCCTCCTAGGTAGCCCAGGCTGGCCTGGAACTTTCATTGTGTACCACGCTGGCCTCAAACTCACCCTGATCCTCCTGCCTCAGCCTCCCAAGTGCTGGGCTTACACGCCTGCACCACCACACCCAGCTCAGACTCCACTTTTAACACCTAATGGAACTGCTGGATATGATGGCGCATGCCTATATCCAGCACTCGAGAAGCTGTGAGGCAAGAGGATCAATGTGAGTTCCAGGCCAGCGTAGGCTACATGTGAGGCCCTGTCTCAAAAAACACCACCCCCCACCAAAAAACAAAAAAAAAACAACAGAACCTCTAGAAATTCTTGGGCTCGGTGCCACACGTCAGGGGTAGACAAGAGACTTCCATGTTACAAATGAAGCTCCTGTCCCTACTATGCCATAACAGGAATTCAAGCCGTATAATTCCTCTCTGATTTTTCTCACATAGACTCTAAAATGACTGGCTTTGCTAAACTGAGTTTAATTTGTTGTCCCTTATAAAAGCACAGAAACCATAGGTAGGAGGCGTAAGTCCTTGCAAGTTGGACCTTACATATGCTGTGTAAGTGTTCTTGTGGAAATGACTGTCTGCTGTGGATTTGGGATATTCAGTGCCATAGGTGGAGAAACTGGCCATCAAGGCCCACGACTGATTTAGCCATCTCTTCTGATTTCCGGTCTTCTGTCCCTTCAGAGATGCCAGGGCCAGAAGTCTCGGTGTCACTGTGGCAGGAGAGCTTTGGGCTGCCCTGGTGTTGGAGATGGGCAGATGTTAGAGTCAGGCGTGTGCCGGAGAGGCTGCCCTCCTTCCCATATTGATGGTCCATGGTGTGCCAGGCCAGAAACAGCTGGTACCTGATCCTTGGCACATCATTGATGCCACCCAAATACAGAGTCGGTGAACACGTTTGGGTTGCCTCCTAGAAGTTGTTACTTGACAAGGACAGACTTCCAGCAGGGACAAGTACCCACCATCTGGGAGCACATGCAGCTGTGACTTGTGAGATGGGGTTGTTCTTTAAAGCCCATTGGAATTTTTTCCCCTCTTCTTTCTGGTTAGGAATATGATGAACCAATCTTGAAACACCTGCAGGACATTAAAGTGAAATTTTCAGACCCTGGACAGCCCATGGTGAGTACTGCTGGACTCCTGGTTGGGTAAGGGACCTGGAATCAGAGTCAAGAAACCCAGTTCCTGTCACTCAGTGCTGGACTGCCCCAAGCAAGGCTGTTCACCAGGCCGCAGGCCTCATTTGGCAGCGTGGGCAAGCAGTACAGACTACGTCCTGCCTCAGCTCCATGCAGCTGGGTGGTGGCTAATGCAGGACTCCTCCAAGTGTGGCCTGCTGGGCTCTGGTGGTAGCCACTGGGCTAGACCTCAGCCCTTTGCCTGTGTGTGTCTTCGTCAGGTGGCAGTGAAATCACACTTCTCCTCAGTGTGTCACAGGCGTACACATAGCTAGTGTCAGTTTCGAAAAGTTGAAAGGAAGTGGGGTGACCAGGCGTGGTGTCCTGCACTCGTGATCTTAGCTCCTCTCGAGGCTGAGGCAGGAGGATCGCTTGAGCAGATGAGGGTGAGACTGGCCTGGGCATCATAGTGAGACTCCACCTCTGGAGTGAGAGAAAGGGATGGGATGTTCACGCCGATGTGAGCAGCACTCACACGGACGTCCAAGGCACTGTTCCCCAAGGTGCAGCCTCAGGTGGGACTGAAGAGTGTCTTCCCAGTCTTTGATTTGTTATGAAACATCTCTAAGAGAATTGTTAGATAAATTACGTTAGCAGGTGCATCTGTCTGCCAGGTGGGAAGGCAGCTTGAACTAGGCTAGCTCTTCCTTTACCTGGAAAAAATTGCGGTGCCCATCATCACATCCAGCGCCAACCTCTGGTCTTCCTCAGAAGCACTGTTCGTAATCTGACAGCCTGGCTGTAGCTGGCAGGTTCCATTCCAGTGCCACAGCATTTCCAGGAACACATAACTGACTGGCCAATGGCTTTCAGTTTCAGGTCGTGGAAACACTGTATGAGGGGCTGGGTGGGAGATTGAGGGGATAGGGCCTTGAGCCATCTCTGCCTCCCTCCCCATCTCAGTGCAAGGAGTGCGGGGAGCAGCCGTATCCATCCCTTCTGTGCTCTACTAGGAAGGTGACATCTGACCGTCTCCCTGTAGGTGGGGGTGTGGGCCTGGGAGCCCAGAGTGGTGCCTGCTCCTGGGCTGGGGCTGTCCGCTTGCCCACATGGCCACAGCAGCACCTTTGCTGGTGCCTGGGCTTTACCATTGTGCTGAAGGCTTTTGTCAGTGCTGCCTGCTTGGCTTAGCTTTTCATGAATTCCGCCTGTCTGGAGTACTTGGGCACAGGCAGTTTTGAGATTGCATGGGGTTTTCCCTCTCAACTTTCTTACCTTTGATTAATCCAGACTTAGCTGACAAGTTTTCCGCTTTGTGCCGTTCTTTTTTTCCTTCATTCTTCCTGGATGCTAGTGTGATGACTTCCTGGCGCCATTGTCTTCCTTTCTCAGCCCACCGTTTTGTCTGTCTTCTCCTCGTGGCTTGTGGACCGGAACCCCGTATGCTCTGACTGGTCACTTCCTCTTTCCTCTTCTCCCGTTGTAGAATCCACAGGTGCTCACTACAGAGAACGTACAAAGCAGTCAAGCATAGGGAACTGCACAGATCTCCATCTTGTAAAAACTGCCTGCAGCTTAATGAATTTTCCCATGGCCTCTTCATTTTTGAGTTATTGTGGGATACATAAAAAAGAAAGTGACGAAGAAAAACAAAGCCATCTAATTTATTAGGGAACCATTTGGACCAATCCTCAGTTCCTTTCCTTCAGAAACCACTTGCCTACACACACAGTATGGCCACAGGGTCATATCACAGCCTGGCTGGGTCATCGGCTGTACGAAGTGTGGTTAAAAAATACGGTGAATGCTGCTGCCACCTGCCGTCCAACAGAAAGGCAGGGATTTTCAGTACAGGAGCTGCCAAGCGCACAGCGAACCTTAGTGACTGTGACAGGTTTTGATTTACTCAGTGCAGTCTGTTGGATACGAGCTATTGTTGAGGAAAGGTATGTTTTAAAGTGGCCCTAAATCATGGATCACTAATACTTCTGGTATGGCAATTTCTGTCAAATATACATAACGGTATTTATCCACCTTATTCACTGGATCTGGCCCCATGCAACTTCTGACTTTTCCTCAAAGTCAAAATGATCATGAGAAGTAAACATTTTGAATCGATTCAGGACATCAAAGTAGACATGTCATTGTAACTAAAGACATTCACAAAAGAGGACTTCCAGAACTGCTTCAGAAAGTAGCACGAACAATGGAGTAAATATGATCAAAGCTGGGGTGCTGGTGTCTTTTGAGGGGGATTAATGGCAATGTGTCTTTCGCTGTAATTTTTTTTTTTTAATTTAAATGTTCACCATATTTTTGCATCACGCTTCATAGGTAGTCTTCTCAGTGTTCCTCAGGTACACTGGCTCCCCATTCAATGGCTGCATTATGGTCAGCAAACTTGAACCTAGTCTGTCTGGATTGCTGGGTTTCCTAGTTCACACGCTGTGTCATTTCTGGGTCATAGGAGGTGACCCTTTAAAGGCCTTGCAGTGATTCAGCTAGCAGTACTTATCCTTCCTTTTGGGTAGTTTTTTCACCTTGTATGAACAAATTTCAAATCTAGAGTGGAGTCGCAGCAACTGCAGAGAATCCCCGTGTTTTCTTCTCCCGGACCTATCATCTCTTGACTGTGGGGCAGTATGGGCAGGGGGACCCACATCCTGTCTTCTCAGCATGAGAATTGACAAAAGTAACAACTGTATCTACCCTGTTGGGCAGAGAGATCTCATTTGTGTTGAAAGTGGGATTGGTCTTGTGTAGTGTGGTGGTGGTATGAGGTAGTGTGTGCCTGTGTCTGTGTGAGCGAGGCAGTCCTGTCTTTGGGCCGCATCTCCACTGGGCAGTTAAGTAATTCCTTCACTTTATCCCCAGATGTTTTTGGGTTACCCATGACTAAACAGAGGAAGAAAATAGGAAAATATGGAGGGAAGTGGTTTAGAGAAATGTAGAAGAGGGAAGTAGGGAGAGAAAGGAGAAAATATTTCTATCCATACAAAAGTTGGCTAGACCCACTTCTGACTCCTAAGCCCTTTTTTCAAGAGTTCTTTTGTTTTACTTCCTGATTTTGGCAAGTGGTTTATGTGAAAGTGTCCATGTAGATGGGGGTTTTGTTGTTGGTTGTTTTCTTTTTTGTTGTTTTTGTTTTGCGGTACTGGGGGTTGAACCCAGGGCCCCGTGCTTGCACGCTTTGCAAGTGCTGGACCACTGAGCTGCACCCCGCAGCCCTTTTTTTTTTTTTTTTTTTTTTTTTTTTTTTTTTTTTTTTTTTTTTTTTTTTTTTTTTTTTACTTTTTGAGGTAGGGTCTCGCTAAATTACAGGCTGCCTCTGGTCTCAAACGTGCGATCCTCCTGCCTCTGCCTCCTGAGTCGCTGGGATTATAGGCGTGCGCCACTGCACTGGTGTTAGTAGTTTTGTTTTTAAGGAAAGTTTTGCTGTTCACATTTTTTTATTCTCTTTAATTTCCCTTCAGTTGATTGCTTTACCATCACAATACAATGCTAGTGCATATAGCTTGTTAGGTTTACCAGGAATTGGCTGTGTTCAGTACTTCTACAGATTGACCCTTGAGGCAACTCATAGAGAGGGAAACTGTTGTTACCTGAAGGAACCTAGAGCACAGAGACATCAAAAAGTTCCGTAGAGTCACCCAGGCACAGGCAGGATCTGCATCCAGAGTGAGTCTCGGGAATGGTCTCTGAGCGACTTAATCAAGCTTGTCTTCAGTTTTCTCTTTATGAACAGGGCTGATGGGGAACCTTTGCCAGTACTGAACCCCTCAATCCATATACTTTCCTCAGAACTAAATTATTGGGTCAGGGAATTTTTTTTTTTTTTTAATTTTTGGTTTTAATTTTTGAGACAAGGTCTCACTGCGTACATAGCACAGGCGGGCCTAGAATTCACTGTGTAGATCGGGCTGGCCTCGAACTTGTGCCTGCCTTCCTGCCTCAACCTCCCCAGTAGTGGGATTGCAGGGGTGCGCCACCATACCCGGCTTATTTCAGGAATTTTTTTATACTGTCAACTTGTCCTTCATAAATCTGGTTACAGCACATGAACATACTGGTCAGTCCTGTGTGGTTCTTTTTCGTGCACTTTACCCCCAGAAGTTCTTTGTTTGAGACAAGGTCTTGCTGTGTACCCCAGGCTCTTCCGGGAACTCACCATAAAGACCAGACTGGCCTTCAACGGTGGTGATCCTCCTGCCTCAGCCTCCCAAGGTGCTGGAATTGTGTGCCATCATGCCCCTTGTTCAGGCCTCCTGTCTTTCAGTTGTGTGATTTGTGGCTTGAGTAGTTCTTGGTGCTGCCCGGTCTCACTGTGCCTGCTCCTTGTATATGTCCTGTGTCTCTTTCCCCTTGTGCCATCTTGTAGGGATCTGCAGAGTGCTTGCAAGTAAAGGATCCATTCTGCTCTTTTGGGGCTCTGTCTTTTTCTTCACCCAGCTCCCATGTGGGATTGTCACTTCCATGGCCTGGCACAAATGCAACCTGACTCTCTGAGCAGGGTGGGGGCTGGCGTTGAGAAGGAAAGTGAACTGGGGCTGGGCTATGGGTGCTGATTTCCAGTAGGTTCTGAGTGACCCACAAGATCTATTGCTAGTCACTTTTAGACTTGACGTGGTACTTACTCTCTCTGCTTTAGTCTTTTGTGTTAGAGTTCCACTTTGAACCCAACGACTACTTTACCAATCCTGTCCTGACAAAAACCTACAAGATGAAGTCAGAGCCAGACAAGGCCGACCCCTTTTCCTTTGAAGGCCCTGAAATCGTGGACTGTGATGGGTAAGAAAATGCCTTTCTGACTTCTCTTTCTGAAACAAAAGCAGGAGATGACTTGGGAACCCTAAGATGTAAAGGTAGAATGGGCATAGTGACACCCATAATCCCAGCACTCCGGGGGGGGGGGGGGGGGGCACAGTGTCGCTCGGGCTACGTAGTGAGACCCTGTCTCAAAATACAAAAAAAGAAGAAGAAAAGAAGAAAATGATAAGTAATAATAATACCATAGAAACTGTCAAACCTGCTTAAGCGCCCAATAAGATTTAAATGCAGCAGTTTTAGGTTGGGACCTGGTGGCTGGAGCTGGAAGATGTATCTCTAGGGCCAGATGCAAAAACATTTGGGCCAGTGCTCAGTTTCCGTTTGAATGAGGTAACTGGGTTCTCTAGACACTGTAAATTCAAGTTCTTACAAGCAGCATCTTTTGAATGTGCAGGTCAGTATTGATCAGGTGATGGCCTTGGAGATTGGCAGCATATTTACAGTTTGACTCATGTCGATTTCAGTCCTCTGTAGATCAATAAGGAGGGAATTTGGGTAGAATTAATTCTTCTTGTGGGTTTGACTGTTTGGGAAATTGTTTTATGCTTGAATTAAAACATGCACTCTTACGCACAGAACCAAGAACTTCCTGTAATTTGGGCCTTTCCATCCCGTGGGGCTGAACCTTAGGGCCTCGTGCATACTTTGCAAACACTCTACCACAGAGCTACGTCCCAGCCCCCTTTTTATTTAAACTCTCACTGGATTCAGATGGCTGGAGTAATTTGGAACCATCATTTCCAGGGCCAGGCTGTCGTGTGGGAGGACCTGGCTTTCTGAGCACACTCTTGAACAGGCACCGTACAGCTGCTGCAAGGGGCCTCTGTGTGCACGGTGGCAGAGTGTCCACAGCAGGTGTCCCTCGCCCTGTGTTCTGCCCTGGTCGTCGTCATCCTCAGTGGTCCTGTTGCCCTACTCAGCGTAGTTACCTTGGGCATTGTGATGCATAACTAGGTGACCACACAAGTGCTCTGGGCTTGGGGGCAGCAAGTCACAAGTTCTTACACATGTGCACACTCAGCGGAGCCTTGTTACAGAAACACGTCTCACAGTCCGTGTGGACTGTCTCGGGAAAGAATGCCATTGTCATTTCAGATGGCAAACCTAGACTGAGAGGACAGGGCTGTTTCTCATGAGCTGGTCCTGAGACGAACTTCAGAGGCCCTGTGGTCAGAACAGGACGTGGTTCGCAGATTGGTTATCTCACATTTTCTAGGTGTAGCATAGAGCTGTGCCTTGTTTCCTGTATGCATCAGGGTTGATTTTTTTTCCTGGAATGTGTGTCCATAGCAGCTCTCTTGTCCCCACAGGTGTACTATTGACTGGAAGAAAGGAAAAAACGTCACAGTCAAAACAATCAAGAAAAAGCAAAAGCATAAGGGTCGGGGCACCGTTAGAACAATTACTAAACAAGTGCCCAATGAGTCCTTTTTCAATTTCTTCAGTCCATTGAAGGGTAAGTCAGTTCTGATGTGTATTATGCATTAACATGAAACAGTTTCATTACCCTTTATTCCTGGCCATCCCTCAGCCTAAGTCCCGGCCTGATGTTGGTGGAAAGGTAATGAGCTTTCTAGGCAGGGACCTGGAACAGGAGGAGTGGGGTTGTCTTCTCCAAGCAGGAAAGGGAAGGCCCAGGCAGAAGCTTGAAGCTCCGCCTTATGGAAACCAAAGGGCAGGCCTGCACCTGTGCCGCTCCCTTGGCAGACCCATCCTCGTCTTGTGCCTGTGTTGTGTCCCTGGGTGCTCATAGGCTGCCCGGAGAGCCAGAGGTTGCTCTCTGGCTCCCCTCCTAGCTTGAGCTGGTCACAGCTGCACAGCTTCTGAATCGCCCGCCCAACCCTCTTTTTGGCAAATTCAGTCTCTGGTTTTTACACACAGTGTGATAGAGCATCAGGTTTGTTTGGAATTTCTATTTTGATAAACACAAGTAATTAGGATTTTTGTTATTGAAAGGGTGGGAGCAGAGTCGTATCCTGGATGCTTGGATTTTTTTTTTCTCAGCACTGGCGGGGTGTGACCTGAGACTCCTACATGCTAGCCAGGTGCTGTACCACTCAGCTGCACACCCAGGCCCTTTCCTTATTTTAAGATAGGGTCTCGGTAATTTGTACAGGCTGCATCTGGCCTCAGACTTGCGATCTTCCTGCCTCAGTCTCTCAGGTCCCAGCGGTTGCAGGTGTATGCCACTGCACCCGGTTTCATTCTTTTTCCTTTTCCCTTCCCCTTCCCCTTCCCCTCACCTTACCTTACTTTTCCTTTCCTCTCCTCCCCTTTCCTTTCCCTTCCCTTCCCTTTCCTTTCTCTGCTCCCTTCCTCCCTCCCTCCCTCCCTCCCTCACTCTCTCCCTCCTTCTCTCCTTCCCTCCCTCCATCCCCTCCTTGTACTTTAAGTCTTGAAAGGAAGATGAGACCTTGAGCTAGTAGTGGTTGCAGTTGAAGACTTGATTCCTTAGAAGTCTTAAGCTAATTCTTTAATCATGAGAGGATACGTGGTCAGACCATTCTGCAGTGTTAAAACATGGGTTTAAGGAGACATTTTGTATTTTCCATGAAACGAATATCATGTGAAATAAATGCCTACCCTCACTGGCGAGGTTGGTATGTGTGGAGTTAGTTCATTTTTTTTGATAGTGGACACTTTGTACAATTTGACTTTGAACCTACAAGGTACACAAACATGTTGGTTTGGAGGGTAAGAACAGCCATAAGTTTAGTATCCAGGTTTCTTGTTTGGGGAAAATCCTTTTTGGAGTCTCACATTGGCATAGTGGACATTGTTTGTATGAATCCCATGGAGTGGAGGGGCCTAGAGTCCTGGAGTCTGCTCCTCCCTGGGAAGTTACCTTATAGCTGATTTTAAGGCTGGGGGTGGAGCTCAGCAGTCGAATGCTTGCCCAGTGCTGGCCCCCAAGAAATAAGTTGAATAATTTTTAGACTAAAAATGGAATTGGTAAGCAAATGTGCATTTAAGGATGATAATTGAGGTTTGAAAACTTCTATGCTGATTGCACAACCCTAAAATGAATTTACTCAGTCACTAAACTACACTTAAAGTGTAGATTTCATGGTTTTTGAATTATACCTCAGGAAGGCTGTGTTTTAAAGTAATCAAGTCAACACATGATGTATTATCAAGTGATAAATTGCTGTGAACAGAGGATGGCTGGGGAGAGGACAGTAAGTCGAGAAGAAACCTAAATTGACAGTGTGATTTGAAAATGAAGAAGACGTTAGATAGCTAGGCCATCTTCCACTATGTTCTTAAGTCTACAAAACCAGTCTAGAAGTCACACGCCAGTGTCCTTGTCCCCAAGGAGGAGGCAGGTCCAGTACTGGGACCCTCTACTTTCCCCGAGTGGGAACCATGCCTGGAGCGGTGGTCATACACCCAGCGCCAGGTCTCCACTCTGAACAGCGCGTGCTGCCAGCCGTGGTGGCTTTGTGGGGAAAGGTGTCCAGGAAGAGAGACCCTGGTGAGAATTGAGGAGGCGGCCATGGGACCAGAGCACACGGTCCACTGCTGAGAGCCAGGGCTTGTCATACACCTTTGTGGTCAGGAGTCTGGGTCATCTGTCATGTGGCTGTTACTCAGCTTCATGGAGTGTGGTCCAAGTCCCTCCTGTCCTGCCATCCTGCATGGTCCTGTGTGTGTCCACTCACGTCTACGCATGGCCTTGGGTGAGGCGCCGCGCCCTCTCCGGGGAGTGTCCCCTCTCTCTCGTGCCCTGCCTGTCCCTCGCTAGCAGACAGGAGTGCATTTCTGCCAGCTGTGCTGCGCTGCTCAGCAGCATTCAGGCACCCGGCTTGAGGGCCTCCTTCCTCCCGTGCTGCTCGGCGCAGGCCAGGGTGCGGGACGCAGGTTCAGTCCCCGCACCACACAGACGCATTGGAAGGGCAGTTGGGGCAGCGGATTTGGCTTTCCTCCTGCTCATTATTTAAATTCCTCTCCCGCTTTTCTGACCTCCCGCTGGGCGTGGCAGGGCTTGGGGCCCTGGACAGCTGCTGTAGAGTTGGTGGCTGGAGTTTATATGAAAGCGTTTTAGAGGAAGCACAGAGCATAAGAGGGGTTCACCAAAGCTCCCGTGCCGTGAAGTGTCCATTTTGTCTGCCAAATGAGCTTCCTCCTGTGTGGGCTTTGGAATTTCTTGGTTGTCAATGTAATGTAGATGTTTTGTCTTTTTTTTTTTTTTTCCCTAGCCTCTGGGGATGGAGAATCACTGGTAAGATTTGTGTTGTTGTCGAAAGTCTTGTTTTCTTGTTGAGTCTTTATCTCCTTAGTGGGTGCCTACTCTTTGTACTCCATTCCTGCCCCCATAGTTCCTGGGGTTAAGGTGAAGGCATTACTCTGTGGGGCTGGAGAGAAGGCTGTTCCATACGTGGGCTTTTAGAGCAGACAGGTATCCTTCAAGTCCTGCCCAATCCCTTTCAGGGACTGCGCTGCCCTCTACCCTGAAACCTCAGGTGGTGGTGGAGCTGTGGGCCCTGTACTTGCCACCTACTCTGCCATTCGGCTTCCATGTTGTCTTGAAGCTTCTTAAGGTCCTTTTAAGTGGCTTTGAATATGTGGTGGTTGTCACCCCGCAGGGTAGGAGTTTGGTATTTGAAGTGCAGTAAGCCAGAAGTAAGGGAGGAGGATTGGGTGAGGGGCTGAGTGCGGTGTTTACCCCATGGAGTGAGTGTCCGTGTTGACTTCTCTCTCCTAGGATGAAGATTCCGAGTTCACCTTGGCCTCGGATTTTGAGATTGGACACTTCTTCCGTGAGCGGATAGTGCCGCGGGCTGTGCTCTACTTCACTGGGGAGGCCATAGAGGACGATGACAATGTATGTGCCTGGCGCTGGGGGGTGTGGACACCTGGGTGCTTGCTTTTGTGGGTGCAAAAGGGCTTTGAACTGTGGCTTAGACCAGATGTCATCCCCACTTGTGTTAGTTTGTGGGTCACTGTGGCAGAGAATCTGACAGAAGCAAACTCATGGGAGGAATGTTTTGCTGGCGCTCACACGTGGGGGATCCTGGTCCGTGGAGGTGGGGAGGCATGCCAGCAGGACAGGTGATGGTGGCCTCTGACAGTGGACAGAGAGAGAGCAGGCTATCAGGACCGGGGTTCCCGATGAAATTTCCGAAGGCCCACCCCGAGACATGCTTCCATAAAGTTAGGTCCCATCTCCCAGAGTTCCATAGCCTCCCAGGACAGCACCTCCACCTGGGGACCAAATGTTCAAATGCACGACCTTTGGGAGACATTTTAGATTCAAATCCTGACATTATCCCTGATCCCCTAAGGCCCATGACCATCTCTTAGTATAAAATACATTCCGTCCAACCTCATCGCCAGTGCCTTAACAACCTCAACCACGTTCAAAAGTCCAAGTCCCAGTCTCCACTGAGGTTCAGGGTAAACTCAGCTGTGGGCCCCTGCAAGACCTGATCCCAACGTACAGTGCCACAGAGCAGGCATTCCCACTCCACCACTGCTCTCTTACGTCTGGGGAAAGAGACTAAGAAGAAGGAAGTCTTAGGGGTGGCAGCAGGAGAAGCGGGTGTCAGGGAGGCAGTCACCCTCAGTCACCGGGCAAGCCTGTGTGGTGACTCACTTCACCCTGGCGCCTGAAGAACCCCACGGGTGTGCCCTGTCTTGTGGATGGCCGAAGAGCTTTAGGGAGCCCGTAAGCAGGAGGACACCCTTCTTCAGGGAGGCTGGACATAACTGACGACGACGGGCACTGGGTCCACGTTAGCCTGTGTCACAGCAGCCTGAGAAATAGGCCTTGCCACAGGAGACAGGCCCAGCCCCGGTCCTGGGGGCAAAGACTTGGAGCATAGTGATCCATGAACATAGTTTTGTGCTGCAACGTGCAGCCCTCGTCTCTTTTCTTTCTTTTTGCAGTACTTGCGGGTTGAACCCAAGGTCTTGCACATACTTTGCTCTCACACTGGGCTCCACCTCTGGCCCTTTATGTTTATTTATACAGGCTGCTTCTGGCCTCGAAGTTTCAATCCGACTGCTCTCTGGTCTTCAGTGTGCACAAGTCTCCCTTTCTCACCAGTCTGTGGAGGCTTTAGGTGGGGAGCGAGGGCTCAGGTAGGGTCCAGCGGCCTGGCCCTTAGGTGAGGCTTGCTTCTCCTTATCCATCTCTTGGTGTCTGACAGCGAGGTGGTCTTAGACTCATCATTTAACTTCTAAAATGGGGTTTCCTTCCTCATCCCCAGGCTGGAGGTGATGACAGGGTTGGGGCATGTGGACACCAGTCTCAGCATTGGTGGGTCCTGTCAGCACAGAGCAGTTGCAGAGGCTTAGGACAGGCTGGCTACAGCGATTATAGACCCGCACTTTCTAGTAGAACTTTCTGTGAGCATGGAACTGTCCTGCCTGCTCTGTCCAGTGCAGTAGCACCGACTACGTACACTACTTGAGACCCTGAGATATGCTGCTGTGACCACGAGACTAATGTTTAACTGAAGTAAACAGCTCGCCAAGGAAGGGAGCTCACCCCCAGACCTGTGGTCTTTAAACTCGACCACACGCACATCGATTTAGAGAGACCTGAGCAGGCGTGTCAGGACGGCCTGTGTGCTCATGGTGTGTATGTCCTGGCTCATGCGTGCACGCAGCACGAGTGCTGCCCAGGAGCAGTGTGGTTTAGAGGTTAGACGTGCCCGCTCCCCGCCAGCTGCTTAGCCATGTCCTTGTTCTGCCTCTTAGTAGCTGTGTAGCCTCTCTGTGACTCAGGGTCCTCATTTGTAAAATGGAGCTAATGACAATGGCTCCCCTTGTTTGTTAAGCACTTGGAATAGTGCCTGATCAGGGTATAACTCAGTAAAACATTAGTATTAAAAGCATTTCACTGCCATTAGGGCGTCATAAACCATATACCAGCACTAGAAGGTGACTGGAGGATATGCCAGTCCTGTCTTCCGTACCCTCTGCACAGATGTGGGATGCAGTTGGAGCAGGCCCTGCAGGCCCCCGCCAGAGCATCTTTTTAGCAAGATAGGTGCCCCAAGGGTGAGAGGCCATACTTAAACGTTGGGATGTCAGCACTGGCAGCTAGTTCAGGTCTGATGTTCTGAAAGCGTAGGGCTGCTATGTGTTAGTGGGAGTTGAGCAGGCTCCGTGCTCTTCCTGAGCTGGCCCACACCAGCATGACAGGATTCTTCCAGGTTCAACTTCCACTTGAATTGTCTCTGAGGAGTAGGAAAGTGGTCTCAAAAAAGGGATGTTTAAAATGAAAAATCAACCTAACCTTTGGGGCCAGCCTCGTGTTTGGAACTGAACCTGACTAGGAGTGTGTTAGATGGAGGAGGAATTGACTCAGGACCTGTCGCCAGCTATAATGTTGGAGGCTCTCTTTTGAGCACTTTAGTTTTGACTTATTTTGAAGGTGAAACACCATGGTTTTACTATATTGCTACTCAGTAAAGGTCTCTTTTCCCCCTGTATGAGGTATAAAATGATAACCCAAATTCCTATATGCAGTAAAATTATGCTACTACTTTACTTAGGTCAGCCTAATAGAAAATTTAAAAAAAAAAAAAAAAAACCACCAAATTCATCACTTTGCAAATAATCTTCTCCTGACTGCCCTTGCTTTGGTCTGCGGGTGACAGTGGGAACAGTGAGAACCAGGTCCCCGGTTGATGCAGAGCACATAAGCACATGGCTGCTCAGCCAGGCCACACCAGGCTGCAGTGTGCGTCCCCAGAACGCACAGCGGCATCTGCTTCTGTGGTCCCTAGGTGGAGCCAGCCATGCCTCTGCCTGGCGGACAGCAGCTGGCCTTCCTGCTCCCCTTAGGCCAGGCTGATGGAGGCACTTACTGGGCTGGTGTCTCGGGCATGACTACCATCATGCTTTCCTAAACCTGAAAATGGTTTTCTGGCTTTTTCCCCTCCAGTTTGAAGAAGGCGAGGAAGGAGAAGAGGAGGTAAGAAATGGACTGCGTGAAATGTCCTCATGCCCTGATGTGTGTCCTCTGGCTTTCTGTGTTTAAAGTTATGACATCAGCTGGCCTCATTATGCCCATTTCCTGTGAAGCTGCCTTTGATATTTTTCAATCCTGCTCCACAATTAGATTTAAATACACGGCATATGATACAGAGGTGCCCGTGGTTTCTGACCCTACAATGAGTTTATAGAAGTGTATGTTAAGTAATAATCATTTAACAAAACTGTCTGCTTTTTCAGAAATGTGTTTATTTCAGGGTTATCTGTGAGAACAAAAAGATACCGAGAAATAATTGTCCCCAAAGGAAGTGATGTAATTGCTGGTTTGTGGCAATAATTGGCTTCCTTCTATTTACTCACTTATATATTTCATACGTACATTACATGCGTACTAGGGGGTTGAACTCAGGGCCTAACATGTTTTACAAGTCACCAAACACTGAGCTGCAGCCCCAGCCCATTTTTTACTTTTTATTTTGAGGCCAGTTCTCACTAAGTTACACAGGCTGCCTCTAGCCTGAAACTTGCCATCCTCCCGCCTCAGCTTCCTGAGTTGCTGAGATCACAGGTATGTCCCACTGTGCCCAGCGTTCTGGCTCCCTTCTAAAGCCAAGTGCTGCTTTCATGTATGTATGGATAGTGAACACCACGAGAAGTCAAGTCCAGCCTTACTCTTTCCAGCTAATTCACACTCCTTTTCACACAGGAATTGGAAGGCGATGAGGAGGGAGATGAGGAGGAGGATGCCGAAGTTAACCCCAAGGTTAGTCATTTTAGAGCTCCCCAAACTTACAAATGCAATACTGTGGGACTTATATAAACGTTCCCCACTTGGAAACGGTGGTGTTGAGAGTATGTATTTGTGTTTGTTGTTTTCAAATTAGAAAGTTTAAGGTATGTCAGAAAAGTACTTGGATGAGGAGCTGTTCAGGTGCTACATGTAATACTCACGAAAGTGCTTTTCAGTAGAGCGACCTTTATTTCCAGATCTGTACTTCTTCTGAGGGAAGGCTCCAGCTGACCACGTGAGTCACCTGGGGAGTTTCTGGAGAAGGTCCAAGCGTGAGGGGACATTGGGTGTGGCTGGCTGTTAGCACAATAGTGGAACTGCCGGCGTGCGTTGCAGTTGCACCAGAGGGAGAGTGTTCAGAAGACACCAGGTGTCCTAGGTCTGTGTCCTAGGCAGCGTAGCTGAGGAGGTTTATAAAAGAACCATGAGGGGCCATCTCCACCCGTTTCACCTGTAAATTAGGTTTTCATCTGGGGCCTCAGGCGAGCTTCAGGCAGGGCACCGGGGCACTATGCACACACTGACACACACAACTGCTCCAGCTCGGACCTCGCCTGCAGCCCCCCTGCGTTCCAGGGTGGGCCTGCAGTGCGCTGCGGGAGTAGATGTTGCCTGCCGTTTCTGTGCTCTGCATCTGTCCTACTAGCTGTCTTTCGTCCTTGTGCCTTGTGTGCCCTCCCCAGAAAGTGCACTAGAAGCTGCGAGCGTAGCAGCAGTGCTGCACGCTGCGCTGGTGTGAATGCACATGCACAGCTGTGGTTCCCTAGGAGACGGGGGGTCGGGGTTCTGTCACTTCTCAGAGGTGGGCCCTACAAATACCACCTGGGAAGAGGTTGGTGGCAGTGCTCCTCTGAAGGTTGGCCTGGGGATCACCGGGGTGCTGCTGCTGCGTGAACCTGAGGGCTGGGTGTGGGTGCCGGGCCTTTTCTGCCCTGTACGCACTGCATGAACATGTGGTCGCGGCTGTAACGAGCAGGGCCTGGGCGCCTTGCTGTGTGCACATACCCCCACCCAGCACCCCTTGGCGTCTACTGTACCCGTCCCACTACATCTCTGAGGCTCTGTTCCGTGTTTTTTTTCCTTTTTCGTTTCTGTTCTTTTGCTCTTTTTCCTATTGTTCTACTTTAGTCACACTGGAGAGCCTTCTGTCTCCTCTCATGTCTCTGTTTTCTGAGAGACTGTCTCACCAAGTCATCACAAATGGTTAACATCAAGCAGTGCTACCGAGACCTCTGGCTCATTGCATTGGTCAGGGTTGAGGGGGAGCGGCCAAAACCATGGGGTTGGGGGGGTGCAGTGAATAGGCAGCCCAGAGGGTCATCCTGCCGTCCTTTGCTCGTGATGTGACGGCTCTGGCCCTTCATGCGCACCTCTCCAGAGTGATTGGTAACAGCAGTGTGTGAGCAGGAAAGAGACAAGGAGAAGGTGTGTTAGTATCTGGAATAGAGAGTCTTGTGAGTGAAAATGCTAGGTTCTGACCATTTCTGAAGGAAAAGCTCTGCTGTGCTGAAGAAGTTCACCCTCAGTACTCGGCAGCCCTTTTGTGTCATGAGAATGTGGCTGTTGCCTCCTGTGTAATTTTGTACTTTTCGTTTTCTTTCATGCTGACAGTTCCTTTCAATTTTTTTCCCCATTTAGGTGTAATTTTTGTCTGTTAATCATTCATGCGTTTCTAGGTAAGGTGGAATCCATTCATACCTCACTTCCAAACTGCTGTGTGTACTTGATATGATGCATTTTGACTTGGGGGACACAGGGAGTCACCTGGCTGATGGCAGGGCTGCCTTGCGGCCTTCTCGAGCAGTGTCTGCAGGGCCGCTAGCTGTGTTTCAGGATGAACAGACGTCCCCTAGATGCGGTTCCTGGTTTCTGAGCGAGATGTCTTGCTCACCAGGGAGGAAGCTGTAATCTGGGTAGCCTTGTCACTGATGACATTGCTGCTGTCCAGGAAGAGGACAGAGTAGGTGGCCATGGGCCCAGCAGTCCTTGTAGAGACCATACATGCTTGTTGTCCCCGCCATGCTGGCCTTGGCCCACAACCACCTGCCCACGCGTCTGTGGAACTAGGCATTCTGCAGACCAGTGGCTCCACAAGGAGTCACTAGACATGTGATGTGCCAGGCTCTTTTATGCAGAAATGACTGGCATGTGTTGGAGTGTGAGCAGAAAAGGTGCTAACTGGAGGGTGATGGGGACTGTTCTGGTTGAAGGAGAAAGCTCCAGTTGTGGTTGTGAGTGTGGGGAGCCACCTCCGCCCTGTCTGGGCCTGGAGCTCTCCCAGTCCTGTGGGCAGGGGAGGCTCTTGCCAGTTAGGAACCCTCTCTGCGGGCCACTCGTGGCTTCTGCAGGTGTCGGGGATGGGAGGAAAAAGAAAGGTGGGAAAAGCTTCCGTGAGAAATGCACGCAGTCACATTCCAGGTGAGGGGCGTCTGCCTGCTGGCATAGACAGGTGTCAGATCATAAGGAGTCACCGGAGAACAGTACAGGCAGGCAGGTCCCCCAGGCACCCCACAGGACCTTCACCCCAGCAGTTACTCTAGGTGTGTGTCACCCTCAGTGTTGGAGCCACCTCACTGGAAGGGCTCTTGCCTGAAGCCACAGTAGTAGCAGCACCCCAGGCAGTGTCTGCAGGCCAGGTGGGGTGCAGGCTTCATAGGTGGGCCTCGCCCCTAGTGTAGCTGGGGCAGTAGGGTGTGTTTGTGGTCCATCTTCCCCTCTCCTCGGGACAACTAGTCTGTCACCTCCCCTTTAAATAGTCTCATGACAGGCAGGTGTAGGCTGAGTTGCTGCCTTTAAGAAACACTGACACCCCTCCCTTGGTAGGTTAGCGTTGAGTGGCCAAGCTGCCATTGAGACCTGGCATGCCAACATCTTCTGGTGGCCGTTTTGCTTCAGGCTGTCAAAGGCCAAAGCCACTAAGTGTCTTATGTGTAAAGTCACCTCCCAGAGCAGCAGTTTGCCGTCTCCAGGCAGGGACTCCCGGGTGCAGTGCTGCCTCCCAGCCTGGCGGAGGCGCCAACACCCCCGCACACGTGCCTTCCACAACACTTGTCCCCTCACAGCAGCCGTGTCAGGTAGCACCTGCCTTGGTGAAGACTGCCCCTGGTGCTCTTCATCACTCAAGTTTTGGGGGAATTTGTGGGTATCTTTGGTTTCTTGGAGTTCTGGTGTGGGGGAGCCTTGGATCCAGGTCCTCTGGCATGCTAAGCGCGCAGTCCACCCCTGAGCTGCACGCCCTGCCTTGGTTTCAAGACAAACACGCGGTTTACGTTGTTGTGGCTGGAAACGTTACTTCATTTATGTGACAGGGTGAACTGCGCGGTCCCCTGTGCGGCGCGACACGGTGTGTGTACAGTCCACACGTGCACACAGGCGGGCAGCTGTGGGGACCCCCACCCCTCGCGCACCCCTTGGTTTCCTTTGCTTTTTTCTTTTTTGCCAGTGCTGGAGATGGAGCCCAGGACCCCACCCCGACCCCTTGGCTTCCACTTCCCACCCCGGTCCCCTCTGTACACACTGCCCGCCTCCCTGCCCTCCCTGCTGCACCTTCCTGGGACTCTCGCCTCCTCACACCTGAGGCCAGGCGCTCAGCGCCCCCGGCCACAGCCTTGGGCTGTCTCTGGGTCCAGTGTGAATGTCGGGCTCACGACACAGGACTGGCATCTTCTCGGTCAGGCTCATTTAGTCCTCGGCTTGGGCTCCTTGGTCAGCCGTCAGGGAGCTGAGGCACAGGCAGAGATGGCCTTCCTCCCAGCGTGACTCGCCATGGTGTTGGGCAGAGACCGGGCCCAGAACTGCTCTTCCCAGCACACCTAGAAGCAGCGCCTGAGCGAGGCTCTGCAGCCCCTCCTCAGTGGGCTTACGCATCCCTCAGTGTGTCTTCACCCCCCACGTGAGTCCTCGTTGCCCCACTTGATCCCGTAGAACACAGCAGTGCTGTTGCCCCGGGTGTTCACGCAGTGCGGGCTTTCCTCAGGCTCCGCAGGCATTCCAAGTCATAAGGTAGTTTGTAGTCTGAGCTGCCAGGAGTTGTGGGTTACACATACGAGGGAACTTTTTAGCTCTGAAGTGGCAGTGGGACCCTTACTTGTTTCTTAAGCTGTTGCTGGCCGCCATCCCAGGGCCCTGAGTGGTTGATAAGATAGGAGATCTGTGCTGAAATCACTGCCCCTCAGGAGCACAGCGTGTCCTGGAGGACAGGATCCCGAGTGCTGAGGCGGGGGAGGCCAGCTCTGGGCACTGGCTGCCTCTTGCCCGTGAGTGGAGAGAGCGAGCCCTGCCCTGCACGAGGGCACCCGGGCCCAGAGCTGCACCTCCATGTCCGCAGTCCCCCAAAGACACTCCTGTCTCACACGCCGTGAGTTGCCACGCTTCACAAGCATGTCTTCAGAACGACAGAGCGGCCCTGCCGTGACGTCTTGGGACATGAGGTCTGCCTGCATGTCACTGTTTTTAAGCGTGAGGGTGCAGTGGCCATCCTCTCAGCAGGCGTGAGTGGGCAGTTAAGCCTCGGTGTTGACTGCGGGATGGAGGTAGGTGGCGGATGGGCCGGGTGTGCGCTCCACAGGTCCCGTCTTCTCGTTGCAGAAGGAGCCCAGCCAGCCGGCAGAGTGCAAGCAGCAGTGAGAGCAGCGGCCCTGCGGCAGTGCATCGGCAGTGCTGTGACAGCTAACCGTCTCACGTGCATGATTTCACTTTCACTTTTCCTTTTCCTCCCTCTTTTGCTTACCTTGTACAGTGGCGACTGAACCGCATCTCACAAGTAGAAGGTTTAGTTCTAGCACCTCTGCGGCCTTCGTGCTTGCAGCCCTGGGCTTCCTGGCCCTGCCCTTTAGGAGGCCCAGAAGACCACACGGGGTGGGGGTGGGGGTGGGGTGGGGCCCCGCCTGGAGAGGGCAGGACGTGGTGCTGCGGGGCCAGGTGTCCCCCCGCCGCTCCCTTGGGCGGGCTGTGGCGCGCAGGCTGCAGCCCTCCCTGATTTAGAAGTAGCCCCACTGGCTCCCGCCACTGAGCCTGCTGCAGTGGCACTGCTTCAGCCGTGGTAGCCTCAGCGTCTCAGAAGAGCTAGTAGAGTAAGGCCACGGCCTCCGGGGCATTTTCCTTGCGCTTGGAACCCCGGGGGCCAGGGGTTGAGGCGCACACTCTGAGGCGAGAGCTGTAGTGGCTCACCCCGGGTTTATTTATTTGTTCCCGCGTGGAGGACTTTGAGCGCACACCATCACTGGTCCTGACCGCGCCCGGGGCCGCGCTGAGGCTTGACCAGGAGGACGTGCCATCTCCAGCAGAGCAAGGCTGTGTGGAGGGACGGCGCTGCTTCTTGCCGCCAGCTGCTGAGGGCAGAGCTTGCTCTGTGACGCGCAGAACAGCGTGTGTGGCTGTTGGGGGCGGGGGGAGGGGGCTGTGGCCAGAGGGCTGGGGTTCCTCCATCTCTGCTCTGGCGAGGGCTGGGCTGGACGGCCCAGCTGTCCAGTTCTCCCTGTGAACATCAGGCCTTACTTCCTCAGTGACCCTGCTTCTGGACCTCACCAGCCATTCTGTCTTAAAAGCCCGGGGTTTGGCGTGGCCAGTTGGTGGCTGGCATGTGAGGTTTCTGAGTGTGGCGGTGGTCTCTGGCAGCCGGGGACAGTTGTGTGCGCAATGTGTCCAGGCATGTGGAGTGCTCAGCCTTACCGGATAACACATTTGTAACTGAATACGGCGTTTTCAATTTGTACAGAATAGTTCGAGTATTCTATTAAAGTTGTGGAGCCCCAGAGCAGCTCTGTGTGATGTCTTCTTGGGCACCCACTGGACCCTGAGCCCCGAGGAGGTGGGTAGATCCAAGGTGCCAGGCTTTTGGCCTCTTGTCTTGTGGTTGAGGCACTGAAAGCTCACCTCCGGGGAGAGAGTGTGGCGGGTGTGTTCCCAGGCCTGCAGGCTCCTGCCCGTGAGCCCCATTTCCCCACAGAGCCCTCGGCAGATCTGGGTCCTTTGCGGCCGCAGGAGAGGCCTTAAGAAATGCGCCCCCCGCCCCGGAGTCTGGGGCCCGCTCGCTGTGGAGCCCAGGTGGGCTGTGTCTGTCGCTGGCTCTTCCGACCTCCCTGCCACTCTGTGCCGAGAGGGGAAGTGCTCCCCCAGAGACGCCTGGCGCACAGGCCCTTGCGATCCTGCCTGCCCTGCTGGCTGGTGCCCAGCCCAAGTGAGAGCGTGTCTAAGAGGCAGCCGCAGAGCTGGCTCCCTCTCCCCCCGGGGCCAGTGGCCCTGCCCCTGCCTCTGGCTCTGGCAAGAAGGGAAAGGGCCTGGTCCCCAGAATGTGACAAGAAAGCCAGTCTCAGGCTTAGAAGTGGACATGTGTCGCCTTTGGCAGGCTCCCTGAGGTGGTGGAGCCATGGGCTCATCGCACCTCTTCCTTGTCCTCGTCCTGTTAAGTTGTCCAGCGACCTTGGCCTCGCCTGGGTGCCCTTGAACAGGGCCATTGCCCAGACAGCAGCCCTGCATACCACCCCTTCTGCTCCGCGCCTGTAGTGTTCGCAGGGAGGGCCCCTTGGGTGTGAGTGGCTATCACCGTAGCATGGTGGGTCATGCTGGGGTGGGTGGTCACCAAGCCAGAAGGTGGTTCCCAAGCGATAGATGTGTTTCCTTGGGGACCCTGGGAACAGATGCCAGCAGGCAGGCTGTCCTGTGACCCCAGGTCAGCCACAGTAGTCCCTGGAGGGGCAGCCTGGGGAGATGGAGGTGGAGGTGGCTACAGGGCCGTAGCCTCCGTCACACCTGCCAAGCCACCTTGAGCTGGGCGCATGTAGTGGTGTGACTGAGACCTCGGTGAAGCTCCTTTTTCAGCAGCGGGGTGATGTCGCCATGGTACACACCTGTCATCCTGGCAACCGAGGAAGCAAGGCCCGAAGGTCGCACGCTGGAGGCCAGAAACAGCCCGTGCAGCTTAGACCCTTGTCTCATAAAAGGGGTTGGGGGTGCAGCTCAGCGGTAGAGCCCTTGTCGAGCATGCGCAAGGCCCTGCGTTCAACCCCTCAGCACTGTCAAAAAGACAAATTAGAATTAAAAATAAAGGGGCTAGGAGTGCAGCCCCGGGGCAGAAGACCTGCCTAATGTCCTGGGCTCAACTCTTCAGTGCTACGGGAAAAAAAAAGGGAGGTGGGCGTGGTGCCCCTTACCTTTCTAGTTCCTGCCGGGTGAGCCAGGAGCTGCGGCCCTGGCAGGGCCACCCCTTCAAAGTGGACCTTGCCTCCCCTCCCCCCTCCGGAAGCCCAAGTGAGCGCTGACTTCCCAGCGCTTTCCCCTCTGGCAGACGCCACTCACTCCCACACCCTGGCCTTTGGGGCCTTGGAGACAAGCAGACCTTAGGTTCAGCCCGGAAGCTACTGTCCCAGGCCACGCCAGCTGGAGGCGGAGGCCGGGGCACACCTGCCAAAGCCCAATCCCCTTGCTGTGTCTGGGAGGAGCCCCGCCTGCTGGGCTGTCACCTCTGTGCCAGTCACTGCCTTGTCCGGCTGACTCACCTCCGCGGAGGGTGGCGACCGGATATAACTTTCTATGACAACGCAACACCCCGCACACAGGGCGGCCCGCTGGGTTCCTCCGAGACACTGGCGTCCACCGGCCCCCCAGGCCCAGCGTCCACATCCAAGAAGTGGAGAGAAGCCCACTTCTGTCCCAGCCCCTGCCACGGGCAGGGCTCCCCACGTCAGCCCTCGCCAGATTAGGGGGAGGGGGTCCCCTGCAGAGGGCCCTGGTGTGTGGTAGGATGGGGGAGGCCTCAGAAGGCCTGGCAGGAGCCGGACTCCAGACCCCGTGGTGGTCTCCCTCCTGCAGAGCAGAGGGCAGGAGGTCCCTTGTGGCTGTGACCCACTGTGACCCGGACAAGCCCCACCACCTCTGGACTGCTATCCTAGTTCTGATGTGAGGTGGTGGAGGGGAGCGGCAGGGGTCACCTCAGAGGGCAGGGGGGACAAGGGGATCCTCTGCCCATTTAGCAGAGGGCCACTGGGAGTGCCCAGAATAGCTCAGGAAGGACCTGGACACAAGGGTGGGGGCAGAGGGGCCACCGCCAAGCCCGTGTCCTGGTCCCCAGAACACAGAGGTGAGCTTCGGGGGCAAGAGGGCTCTGCAGATGTGGCCAGGTGAGGAGACCTTGAGGTGGGGGGTGACTCTGGTCATTAGGCAGGCTGGGTGTCACCACAGTCATGCGGGGGCCGCAGGGGCAGGCAGAGAAGGCCTGGGAACGACAGGTGCAGAGCCTGCAGAGGGCCCGCCCCACCTGGGCTGCCCTGTGCCCTGAGGCCCAGTGGCCTGCTGTTGCCCACTGCCCCTTCCAGCTGGCCCCTTGGGAACATCAGATCATGTCCCGAAGCTGCTCCCCTGGCCCCCTGGGTCAGAGGCAGTTACCTACCCTTGGGCACGTGGGCCAGGTGCAAAAGCTGTCAGGCACCTCCACGTCCCAACAGCGTCAATATATGAGGCCAGGGAAAGCACCTCCAGCTCCCGGCCTGCACCCGGCAGCACCTCCTTCAGCTTCCAGACCCCCGAGGGGCGCCTAGCTCTGGTGTCCAGGCCTGGGAAGCCAGCAGATGTGGGCACCTCTAGCCTTGAAAGCCTGCGCAAAGGTGGCCTGGGGAAGCCTCCTCTGAAACCTTTACCGAAGCTGGCTAATGCCTGTCTGAATCCCGTGTGCAGGTTCCCGGCCAGGGCCAGGAGGGACCAGAGGGGAGGCCGGACAGCCTCAGACCAGCCCCTAGGGCCTGCCAAACAAATGGCCCTGGGCAAAGAGCTTAAACAGAAACAGCCACGGTTCTGGAGATCAGAAGTTTCAAACCCCAGTGCGAAGCTGCGGGGCCTCGCTCCACCCAGGCACCGCAGAGAAGGGGCTCACCTGCCTCTCCCAGCTCCTGGGGCTCCTGGCATTCAGTTTGCGGTCCTGCCACTCCCATCTCCACCTCAGTCTTCAAATGGGCTTATCCTCTCTTGTGCTTTCTCAACGTGCACGTGCACCCCCCCCCTCTCTTTCTCT
>VMDO01008921.1:0-36953 GCA_007922755.1 Pedetes capensis
TCACAATAAATGGAGAAAAGATTGAGGTTGTCCAAGATTTTGCTTTGCTTGGCTCTATAATCAACACCCATGGAAGCAGCAGTCAAGAAATCAAAAGACACATTGCTCTAGGAAAAGTTGTGGCAAAAGATCTCTTTAGAGTATTGAAAAGCAAAGATGTCACATTGAAGATGAAAGTGCGTCTGTCTCATGCCATGGTATTTTCAGTGGCATCATATGGTTGTGAAAGCTGGACATTGAACAAGAGAGACAGAAAAAGAATTGATACTTTTGAATTGTGGTGCTGGAGACGTCTATTGAATATACCATGGACTGCCAAAAGAACCAACAAATCTGTCCTAGAAGAAGTGCAACCAGAGTGCTCCTTGGAAGCAAGAATGGCCAAACTGCGTCCTACCTATTTCAGACATGTAGTCAGGGGCGATCAATTCCTGGAGAAGGACATCATGTTTGGGAGAGTGGCAGGTCAACGCAAAAGAGGAAAACCCTCCACCAGATGGATTGACACAGTGCCTGCAACAATGGGCTTAAACATAAATAGAATCGTTTGCCTGGCACAGAATCGGGAAGTGTTTCGATCTGCTGTACATAGGGTCGCTATGAGTTGGACTCGACTCGATGGCACCTAACAACAACAACAACAATGACTTTGAATAGAATTTCAGTAAAAGAAAATAACTGATCCACCACAGTCATTCACCATGCTCATTATGACCATGCTAAGTTTATTTTGAAAACAGAAGGTGGCTAAAATGGAAAATATTAATGCAAGTCATTGCATCAGTAAAATAAAGAGAAACCATTCAAGCCATCTTAGTAGAAGATAAAAGACATTAGTAAAATTCCACGCCCATTTTTCACTTAGAATACTCCTAGAAAAATGGAAATGTGAACTTCTTATGACTTGAAACACAAACTAGACATCTACAACTAACATCATGATTAATAGTGAAACATTTAAAGATCTCCCACTCAAGCCAAGAATAAAATAAAATACTCATCAATAGTGCTTTTATTCAATGTTCTCACATCCTTGACAATGCAGTAAGGCAAGAAAATAAATTAAGTACAAATATATGCCAATAAAACACTAAATTTTAGTTATTTGTTAATAGTATGTTTATTTATCCAGAAAATCCAAACAAGTTAATTAAATATCTTTTATAAAGATTATAAAAAAAAGAAATCTAGTAAATTGACCAGATATATTTATATGCAAAAATCAAAGGACCATTAATCAGAACTGTTTTAACTTACAGTCCATAACACACCTGCAAACTTATTTGTATCCACATTCAATTTTAGTTTCTTTCTCTGTTCAATGTTACTACAAGCAGTTTTCCAAAATGGTTGTATTTATATACACTTCCACTTGTAGTGTAAGAGAATTGCAGTTCTCCCACAATCCTTACCAAAGCTTTGTATTTTCAGTGTGTTTAATTTTAGCCTTTTTACTGGACCTATATCTAAACAAACCCGAAGTAATCTGTGATTGAAAACTCCATGAATAGCAAAGAAGCACTGACATAGTGCCCAGCATGGCACAGTGTTGGGGAATGTTTCATTCTGTTGTACATAGGGTGACTACGAGTTGGACAGATTTGATGGCACTTAACGACATACTGATGGATGGGGTTTGGGCTTAGCTCAGTTGGTAAAGCACTTGCTCTGTGCTCTCTGAGGCCCTAGGTTTGATCCCTAGCACTGCAAAATTGGGAGAAGGACCTAGCAGCCCACTCCTGAAACAATCCTGAAAAAAAATCAGCCATCGAAAACCCTATGAATATCAGAGAACCCCTGACATAGTGCTGGGCATGGCACAGTGTCAAGGAATGTTTCATTCTGTTGTACATAGGGTCTCTATGAGTTGGACCCGACTCAATGGCACCTAACAACAACAACATAGTGATGGATAGATCATTGTGGCTTTAATTTCCAATCCCCTGATAATTAATTAGTGGTAAGCAACTTTTTGTGTTTACTCAGTCACTTGGATCTCCTCTTTTATAAAGTGAATTTCCAAGAAATCTCATTTTTTATTAGGCTCATTTTTTCTTATTGATATTGAGTTCTTTATATGTATGGGGTGTGAGTTATTTACCAAATGCAAGTTTTATAAACATTTTCTCTCACTCTGTGGCCTGCCTTTTCACTCTGCCAACAGTATCTTTTGATAAATAGTGGTTCATGATTTCAATATAGCCCAGTGTGGTTTTTTTCACTTACATGTAGTGATTTTCGTATCCTCCTTAAGAAATATCTTCCTACATCAAGATCATGAAGATATTATCCTACACTGTCTTCAAAAAGTATTATTCTTTTATCTACCACGTATCTGTGATTGATATTTGAATTGGTGGAGGGAGAATCCATAATTAATTTTATATGAATATCCAATCAACCCAGCATCATTTATTGAAAAGATTTATTTTTCTTTTTGAAAATTATCTTATTCTCAGCCAATGTAATGAAATTTTAGTTCTTTTCTTGCTATCTCCTGAAAGTCCTTTGGTAATCTCCTAAATTTCCTAAATATCAAGTTAAATGGGTATTTTCTTACTATAACTTTATCTAATTTTTCTTCTGTCATTTAATGCTCGTAGCCTTAAAATTTCCCTTCGTCTGTCTTTCAGAACAGAATTCCCTTCTGGTTTTCCTTTCCCTTTTTCCTGTTGCTCCTTTTTCATTGCTCCTCCTCCTCCTCCAAGATGCATTTCTTGGTCTTTTCCTTCTCTTTACAGGCCTCATGCCCTTGCCAAGTGACCCTGTTCAGATCATGTCTTTTACCACTTCTACTCGTAGACAGTTGTCTATTCCCAGGTGCTATTCCCAGTCCATGCTTCTCATTCCTAAGTGAAGACAAGGATATTCAAATTAAACACACCCAAAACCAAGTTTATTTTGTTGTTGTTAGGTGCTATTGAGCTGGGTCTGACTCATAGTTGACCCTATGTACAACAGAATAAAACACTACCTGACAAAGGCACATGTGCCAGGCACATGCTCTTTTTTATGTTTAAACCCATTGTTGCAGCTACTGTGTCAATCCATCTAGTCAAGGGTTTTCTTTTTTTTCCGCTGATTCGCCACTCTCCCAAACATGATGTCCTGCAGGGACTGGTCACTCCTGACAACATGTCTAAATCATGTTTATTAATGTCATCAAAAAGAAGTCCAGGATATTAGCTTGATTAACTTGTATGTGAAAATTAAAAGACCAGTACTGAGGACTCCTTTAACTTCCAGTCCCACCACATCTTCAAACCTCTTGAAACTTCCCTACCATATCTTCCTCCTTCTTAGAGCCCAGGTAGCTAAAAGGTACCACTCTGTATTCCACCGTCTCAGCCTGAGACTTTCAAATATCCTGCAATTACCTCTTACAGCTTCTTGGTCACCAGGTTCTGATTACTTGACTTACACCTTTCCTAACCATCTCTCCCCTCAAACCTCGTGTTTTAACATGACTCTCACATGACTTCACAACAGCCTTTTGCTTTGGCTCTTTGTATTTGGTCTCATGTGATCATTTTCTGGAGGAAAATCTCCTACTGAGTAGCTAACTTCTTTCTACAGACCAGTGATTGGCTCTCCTGGTTAAGTTACACATGGTCCTTATAAAAAAGACCCCATAAACTGGGTATGGTGGCTCACATCTGTAATCCCAGAGACTTGGGAGGCAGAGGCAGGAGGATTGCAGGTTTGAGGCTAGAGGCAGCCTAGTAAATTAGGGAGACCCTAACTCAGATTAAAAAATTTAAAAATGGACTAAGAGTACAGCCTAGTGGTAGAGCACTTGCAAAGCATATGCGAGGCCCTTGGTTCAAATTCCAAGTACTGCAAAAGAAAGAAAGAAGAAAGGAAAGAAAGAAAGAAAGAAAGAAAGAAAGAAAGAAAGAAAGAAAGAAGGAAAGAAAGAGAAGAGAAGAAAGAAGGAAGGAAGAAAGGAAGAAAAGAGAGAGAGGGAAGGAAGGAAAGGAAAGGAAGAAACCCTCATAAAACAAAGCAGCCAACTAACAAGTGTGCACCTCACTCAGTGCAGTATGACTGCAGGTTTGTACAGGAACAGGGCCTTGAAACATTTCTGGCTGCCCAGGAAGACAGGATCATCACTGTTACGGCAGCACACATGCAGGGGAAAGTTCCTAGGACTGATATTTAGCCGTCAGCCACTCCCAATTACATCTGTATTTCCTATTTATACTTTGTGGCCCAGTGATGCTCTGGTTCAGTAGACCCTTGATGTCTAAGAGAGTAATATTATCATCTTCACCATCTGCCAACAGCCCCAAAGGTTTTTGTCATGTGGCACTGCCTGATTACAGAGGCACAAATCTCAACCACATATGCTATGAGGCTGCTTATTCTGCATGAATCATTTAGCAGTGAGAATGCCAAATATCTTTGGGGTCTGTTCAATTATACCCCCAGGAATAAAAACTGAGGGCCAAAAGCTCAGGATTAAACCAAAGGTCAGGACCTAGATCAAAGGGAATCTGGGTACTTGCCTTTCAGGGAGCAAACAGGCAGGTGGGAACTGGAATAGCACCTCTGCCTTTCACAATGAGCCCCAGGGAGCCCCAGGGAGCCCCAGAGGCAAGAGAACCCCAGGGTCAGAGAGGCTAGCTAGGCACAGATGGGTTCCTGGGATCTCTGACAAAGGAAGAAGAGCACAGGACAAGCTGGTGTGAGCTGGAGATAGGGACCCAGGCCTAGACTAAGGAAAGGCCCAGATGCAGTTTCTAATGAGGACCTCAGAACTCTGTAATGGACCAACCCAGAGAGAGACATGAACATCTTTCTTCCCCATCAGCATGAAGATCCATAGATTCCTCTTATTCTCCTCAGCAGACATGAGCTGGAGTGAGTAGGACAGCTGCAATAGCTGGAAGAGACTTGTTTGTAAGAGACAATCAAGAAAGATCAAAAACCCAGAGTGGGACTCCTTGCCTAGAAGGGCAATGTTTCAAAAAGGTGAATCTTGTTTGGGCAACTCCTAGTACCATTTAGGTAGCTTCTTTCTGCTTCATCTTCTGCTCAAGTGTGTCTGGCTCTGCCCAGAGAATAATGAACCCATCTCTTCTCCTTAGGGAATTCCATACCTTTGGGGGATATATTATCCTGGAAATCAAATTAAATGCCCATCACATGGAGCTCCTCTTGCATGCTTCAGTGAAGGGAGAAATGCTGCCAGGGCTGGACTTTGCAAAGAAATAGTTTGTAAAGTCTAGCATAGTTTTAACACTTGGAAACCATCCATCTTTATGAGGAAATGAAATCAGCTGATCTTTTACTTTGCTCATTTGAAAGCAATGAGACATTTCTCTGCATCAGAAAATAGGCTTGTGACCCAGAAGGACACCTGCGCTCTCTCTACACCATCTCACAGCTGTAAGGTCTGTGGAACATGAAGGAAAAAGGGCTTCTCTAATATGCTCAAGTCAAGGATGGATGGTCTGAGCCAACAATGGGGTCAGAGATCGAAGAAACCCCAAATGGCAATTAATTTTAATTTTAATTTTAATTGGCTTTGGCATACCCTGGATGACTTCTTGTGCAATAAATCCAACCTCCTAATTATTAGCTTAATTAATCTAATTACTGGTTGGACTAATATTTAAGTTAGTTGGTATTCTCTAAGTTATACATGATGCAAAAGTACCCTCTAGCACACACAACCAGCAGAAGAATATAGGCTGCAATCACACTGGTGGGTAACTGGGAGTTGATGGGCATTCCCACGTGGAATATCAGGTACATGCTAATCTGGTATAGAGGGGGTAAGAAGAATTCTGAGTCAGTTGGGCCCCCAAATCCTCCAGTCACCCTTCACGTGAGATGGTGAAGTGACCCTGGGTTACCATGCTGGACCCTTAGCTTTAGATTTCTTTGGACCCTTTCCTCCCCAAGCCTGGTATCTCAATTTGGTGATCCTACTGTGGACAGTCTTCTCAACTGGCTTCCTAATCACTGTCCATGTATCAGTAACATCCAGCACATGGACTTGTGGGGGAAGGCATGTTTGATGAAGAAATGAATCGATTTCCCTGGGCTCAGCACTTTTTACAGTCATACTAATGGCCTGTTTTCTTATTCATCACTCCCAATAGCGTGAAGCCCTTGAGGATAAGAAACTTATTTTATGCATTTGTATGCCCTTGCATTTAATAATTAAAGCACAGAAATAAGGAACAGAAAAGGTACTTAATAAACAGGAGCAGAGCCCACTTATTCTCACCTTGGGATGCTGATTTTCCTTTTGTTTGTTTGTTAAATAAGTTAACTTTGGTATGATTCTTTCTGGCTTGTACAATGCTTTCATATGCATTATCATTGCTTGTCCTTGAGGTGGCCAAGGGTCGGAGATGAATACTTGAAGGAAGGAATTTTCTGTGAGTTCAGTACTTTTTTATTCTGCTGTATCAAAGATCATGAGGTTATGTGGCTCACCCGTCACATGGCTCATAGGTGAGGCAAGAACTCTAGCTGGTTGTCTGACTCTGAGTTTATACTCAGTTGTTTTCCTATCAATACCCATTGTTCATTCCCATCTCTGATCCACAAGTCCTATCTCCCAGGAGCATCCTCCTTTCAGCTGGCTGTGAATTAATGTCCAGTTAGGGGGTGGTTCATTCCAATTTGAGAGTTAAGATAACACACATACAGAGGCACTTGCCTTTCCAGATGACACTCCTGAACATTGATGTCCAGAGAAGAATGGCCTTCAAGTACAAGAATTTCAGATACCAGACCAGGTGAAGAGAAAGTGGTGCATAACTACAGGCAGCATTTAATTAGCTTTTGTGTTACTGTGACCAAAATATCTGACAAAGAAAACTTAGGAAGGAAAAGTTTATTTTGGGTTATGGTTTCAGAGGTTCAGTCCATGTTGACAGGGAGGGAGTAGCTGAAGGGGTAGCAGGAGCATGTGACAAAGGAGAGATCTTCATACCATGGTAAACAGGAAACAGAGATAGGAACCAAGGGTTAGGTGAAACCTCCCAAAGCCTGCCCCCAATGGCCTACTTCCACCAGGTAGGTTCCACCCCCTAAAGTTCCATAGCCTCCCAAAATTGCACCACCCCCTGGGGACCAAGCATTCAAACATACACCCTGAGGGACATTTTATATTCAAACCACCACAGGCAGGAACCTGGGAGACCCATGTCTGTGGTTTGTTGGGTATATGTTATATAAAATGACCGTATTGTTGTGAGAAAATTATTCTCAGTTCTGGTTCCCTGTTAAGAATTAAACAATGAAGGGCAGCAAAGTGAAAGTCAGGAGTCAGTTTGTGAAGTAGAAAGATGAATGAGTTTGTTAAGAGAAATGGGGAAGGAGACCTTGTAGACCACAGAGGAGGCTGCTCAAGGAAGAGTCAGCAGCCTGATGACTGAAGCGGGTGGTCTTTTTAAAGTTTGGTGGGATATTTTTTGCTGTTGTTTGTTGTTATTGTTGTTTATCTGGGATTCTAGATAACATTAGGGTGGAACTAATGTAGAACCAACCAGGTAGGGCATGAGCTTCTCTGTGATCTGGTCTTGCAATTCTTTTACAAGGATTCTTCATGGCTAATGATAAACTTACTAGAATCAGCTCTCTGTGCTTTTGTTCCCTGGCGGCCTATTTGTCCCTACTGCTCCCTAACAATATTAGTTCCTTCATTCCTCCATATCAAAACTCCTAAGTTTAGCATCTTACAATAACATTGGTGTTGTTAGGTGCTGTCAAGTCAGGTCCAACTCATAGTAACCCTATGTACAACAGCATGAAACACTCCCCAACACTGTGCCATGCCTGCCAGCACTATGTCATTGCTTCTCTGTTATTCAGTGCTTTTCTGCTATTCATGGGGTTTTTGCTGGCTGATTGTTTTAGTATGGTTTCAAGAGTGGGTTGTCAGGTCCTTCTCACATTTTTGTGGTGCTGGGGATCAAACTCAGGGCCACAAAGAATGCAGAGTGGCACTCAACCAGCTGAGCTAAACTCCCTCCCTTTACAATAATAGGAAGTGTTTATTATTATACATAATTTCTGAGTGTCCAGACTCTGGGGCAGCATAGCTGAGTGGTTCCAACTCAGGGTCTCTAGTGAGGCTCAGGGCAAGCTGCTGACTGGGGCTGCAGTCATCCAAAGGCTCACCTGGGGATGGAGGACCCACTTTCCAGATGGTGTACTTACGTGCTGCTAGCCTCAGGTCTTGTCCATTTGGAGCTCTCCTTGCACTACCTGAGTGTCCCCTGGAAAGGTGGCTGGCTTTTGTCAAATTGAGTGAGCCAAAAGATAGTAAATGATGGAGTTCAAGACACAATACCCCCAAAATATGGTACCTTGACATTTAAGGAAACAGCAGAAACAAGAAGGTCTGTCTGCCCTTCTCCTGCCCTTCTCATTTGATGTAGAACATTAAAGAATTTTCTGACCTTCCCCTCTGAAGTAGATCAGAAGACCCTCATTCCAGAAGCATCCTCCCTATCTGTTGTTGTTAGCTGCCGTCGAGTCAGTATCCAACTCATAACAACCCTACATACAACAGGTGAAACACTATTGTCAGTGCTTCTCTGCTGTTCCTAGGGTTTTCAATGGCAGATTGATTTTTGGGAGTGGGTTGCTGGGTTCATCTTCCAAGCCGATAGCACCTGGTGTTCCTAGGTGGTCTCCCATCCAAGTACTAGCCAGGCCCTATACCCAAAGAAAAAGTACAAGTGTGTGCTCCAAAGACACAGGCCAAGAGGAATCCAAATGAATGGGTCTTGCTAAGTCCCTTCCAGTTTATTGACATTAGATCCCACCCTTTTGGCCTGTAATCATATTTCTCCACAATTGTCCTGTCTTCAACAAAAAGCACAAATATAACCAGTTTTGCCTTTGGGTCTCCGTTTCTGAAGCCTATGTGTCACATGAAACTTATATTAAATGATTTTGTATGCTTTTCTTTAGTTAATCAGTCTTTGATTACAGGTGTCTCGGCCATGAATCCTGCAATGAGTAAGGGGAAGACATTGACCTCTGAGGTCCCTCCAGGTCTAGCCTCCCCTCAGGGTACCAGAGGTATACTTGTCAGGGCTTATGGTTAGTGCCCTGTGTGCATTTGCCAATGCTCTGTGCCACTTCCTCCTCTCTGGTAATGAGGAGAAAGAAAGAAGGGGAAATAAGTGAAAAGGTCAAATTTTGACTGCTACACTAGTGCTGCCACTATGTTGTAGTGACCCAAGCAGGAACATAAAGTGTGGGGAGAAACCCTAAGAGCCATTTTTGCAGGATTTTTTTTCTTTATCCACAAAGTCACCTTGAACTGGCTGCTAATTTGATATAAAACAGAGCCCCAAGTATTGCACTAAGAGTTCTTCTTTCCTCCATGGCTCTGTTTGGCAGGGCTTCCAGCTGCCTTAGGAGCAAGGTCCTCACTCCAGAACTGACCTGCTCTGGAAGGACTGTATTTAGGTGTCCTATCTTGAAACCGCCTGCAGCCGTAGCCCTGTGGAACCCGATCCCGTCAGATCTCGGAAGCTAAGCAGGGTTGGGCCTGGTTAGTACCTGGATGGGAGACCGCCTGGGAACACCAGGTGCTGTAGGCTTGGGAGAAGGACCTGGCAACCCCCTCTTAAAAATCAATCTGCTATTGAAAACCCTATGAACAGCAGAGAAGCACTGACAATAGCGTTTCTCCTGTTGTACAGAGGGTCGCTATGAATCGGATACTGACTCGACGGCACCTAACAACAACAACAACAATCTTGAAACCACCTGCATCCATACCACGGTGGCATCCAATTCCATCAGATCTTGGAAGCTAAGCAGGGTTAGGCCTGGCTAGCACTTGGATGCGAGACCACCAGGAAACACCAGGTGCTGTAAGCTTGGGAGATGGACCTGGCAACCCACTCTCAAAAACCAATTTGCATTGAAAACCCTATGAACAGCAGAAAATCATTGACAATAGTGTTTCACCTGTTGTACGTAGGGTCACTATGAGTCGCACACCAACTCAAGGGCACCTAATAACCACCTTAAAAACCTGGACCACAGAAGAGATGCCTGTTTGTTTTGGTTTGTTTCTTGTCCCTACTAGAATCTCTGCAAAGAATGGTAGTTGCAGCTAGGGACAGGATTTCAGGCCATGACAGTGTGGGGCATCACGAAAGGCAGCAATGGTTTTGGGGGCCCATGACGGTCATGTTGCTAGCAGAGCTGCTAGGGATCTGCTGTGCAACTGGCAAGTAGACTTCCGTAGACTGGGGAGAGTATGGCCAGGTGAATGAATGAGGGAGGAGACCTCTAATGACTCACCCTTCCCAGCTGCCTCTTGACTTTGGGCAAGACCAGTAACCCTGACATGGTTCCTTTAGACCCTCCCCATCTTCCTCCTCCTCCAGGGAGGCCCCATTGATCAAATGTCCTTGTCCCTTAGCAAGGGTACTCTGCACTCTTTGCCCCTAGCAAAAGTCTCCTTCCCAGATACCACATACCCAGGACTTCTCATGGCGCTATCCCCAGCTGGGGCTGCAAACCCAGACATACCTCCCATGGGGGTGCAGTCTGTAAATTCAGTGGTCCCTTCAAAGAACACCCAGAATCAATGTGCCATTCTGCCCTGGGGAGATTTGCCTTGGACCCTAACACAGGTCTGATATTTGCTTTGCCTTCTGCTTTTCCTTTTGGAGAAGCATCTGCTTGAGAAAGGAGTCCTCTGGCTTCCAGGGATGGAAATGGTCTCCTATGGAATGTCTGTGGTGCCTTGTGATGTCGTAGGAACCCAGCTAGAGTAGCTGGTCCAGTGGGACTTTTGCAGCAACAACTACAGGAAAAAGTAAATAAATAAAAATAAAAAGGATGAAGTAGAAGAAAAGAAAAAAATTAGAAATTAGGACCCCTTGAAGACATACAATCATTGTTTACAACTATGTGAAGAGTTGCCAAAAAGAGGAACAAACAGGTCATTTATTAGTCCCAGGAGAAGGACTAGGACAGTCGGCAAGGTTAATGGGAGTCAGGTCTAGCCCTAGGTAACACTTTCTGCCTCATAAGCTAGTGAATTCCCTGTCACTGGGTGTTGGGGATTTTTAAAATTATATTTCCCAGCTAGGGTCCCTCATAACAGCCTGAGGGGCTGACCCCTAGTTGACCCCAGGGCTCATCTCACTCACTCAAAACAGCCCCTCCCATCGAGTGAGCAAAGATGGCCCCTGGCCAGCTTGACCAGCCTTAACCACCATAATTTTGATTGGCTCCCCTCACCACCTTGCAGGCAGTAACTGTCTCTACTTGGCAGTTATGTCCGTTTGCGCACTGTACTGGCCAGCTGTGTGTCCTGATTGGCTGAACCCCACCATGTGACCCCTCCAGGACCCTATAAAAGCAGGGTTCCTGGACCCCATCTTCACCCCTATGATCCCTGTAGCACCACCGATCCTGACCTCTCTGACCGTCTCCTGATCCTGGTCACCTAGACCAGCGCTCCCTACTCCAGCAAGACCATCCGGCAAGCTGGCGAGATCAAGCCCAGGGGCCCCGAAGAGCCGAAAGCATCTAGCAAGCCACGAAGAGCCTCCCAACTCCTCCCATCCTTGGGAAGGAGGGGGGTAAAGAAGGCGAGCTGCAAGAGTCAAGACCATCGGACTTCAGCTGAACACCAGCGGCTGTGGCTGTGCCTTTAAGGCTGAGCTGTACCAGCACTTAGCCTGCAGCATTCCATGCTGCAGGCCTAGAGCCAGCACTTAAAGGGATAGAGCCTTGCTCTATAGGGGCTGCTTGCTCCTTGCCCTCCATCAGGGGAGCACCCCAATAAACCTTCCCTGTCCTTTTCCAACCATCTGAAGGTCTCCCGAGGTCCTTCTTTCCCGACATCGGCCACGTTATTGTGTTGAGGGTTTGGCCCTAACTCTAGCCGGGCTAGAGCCGAAAACCCCGACAACTGGGGTTGTCACTGAGGGTGTTCAAAGAAAAATCTGTCAAAAAATATTGAGCAGACTTTAGATAAGATAAATTTTAAGACTTTTTTTAAATGGAGTTGAAGATGTGTATAAATGTAGGACCTATGAGGGTCACTATGAGTCAGACTCAACTTGATGGTACCTAACAACAACACAAATGTGGGAATGCAAGGGGGACTTGATCAAGGGGTCTCTTGCTCTATGGAGTTCCAAGTCTCAAGAGCCTCTCCTGTAGTTCCCCAGCTTCAGAAAGCACTGGAAGGAATGGGACAGTGCCCCGTCTGCAGGGCCCTGGACAGGGGGTGCTGAGGGAAGAGCTGCAAAGCCAAGCATCTGTAATTCTGTCAAAAAAAAAAAAAATGGTATATAAGGCGAACACTCTAAATCATTCCAAGGCTGAATATTTGACAAAATTGGGGTTTGATTTGTTTAAATAAGGCATCAGTGGCTCTTTTTAAGCAACAAAGAGACTGTTTTATGCAAATTTCCCCTCAGGGCTTTCATTAAGATGTTAACATCTTTCTTGTCACAATATCTACGTTATGAGAATGAGTCATAGTATTTCTCCTTTCTCTTGCTGAGACATCTTTGTAAGATAAATTCTCTGGGCTGAGGACAGCCCAGGAAGGAGCTGTTTTTAAATGAAAATCACTTATTGAGTGTTCCAAGGAAAGGTTGGGAGAGAAGAAATTAAAACAAAAGAAAAAAATTTAAAAATGGCAAAAACCTCCTGGCATAGTGAGGCCAATATATGACTCAGGGACATTCTGAAGAAGAAAATCCAACTCCCACTCAGCCAAGGACAGATCTCTGGTGCCAGGAACGTGCTAGAATCATTCTGCTTCTACAGGGCAGGGGAGGGGGCACATCCAAGCCCATTGAAGACAGTCCCCACCTCTCCTTGCAGCCCTTCGCTCCATCTCTGGACCACAGGCTCTTAAGTGGCTGTATGATCACAAATGTTCTCCCTCTGCCGACACCCCTTCCGTGGTCCCAAAATGGAAACAATTATCGCAGGGAAATAAATGTCATACCTAACTGTGTGGTTATGGGGATGGGATGTCTTTAGTGTGAGGTTCAAAAATGGAAAGGTAGTTTCCATTTAGGGAGAAGCAGCCTTCAAGGTTAGTGGATATTCCTTTAGACAGGGGGTCAGCAAAATTTCTGTAAAGGACCAGGGAGTGACCCTACATGTTGTTGTTAGGTGCCGTCGAGTCAGTATCCGACTCATAGTCACCCTCACAGGGTTTTCAATAGCTGACTGTTTCAGGATTGCCTCGGGAGTGGATTGCCAGGCCCTTCTCCCATTTTTGTGGTGCTGAGAATAGAACTTGGGACCTCAGAGACTGCAGCGCAGCGCTCTACCCACTGAGCTAAATCCCAGCCCAGCGATCCTACATACAACAGGCGAAACACTTTGTCAGTGCTTCTCTGCTGTTCATAGGGTTTTCAATGGCTGATTGTTTTGGGAGTGGGTTGCCGGGTCCTTCTCCCAAGCCTACAGCACCTGGTGTTCCCAGGTAGTCTCCCATCCAAGTACTAACCACAGCCAACCCTGCTTAGCTTCTGAGATCTGATGGGATCTGATGCCACAGGGCTACAGCTGCAGGCTTTAACCATTTAGAAGTATAAAATCTATTCTTCACTCACAGGTGGTATGGAAAAGGGCAGCAGACTGTCTGGTTTCCCCTCCTCTGGGTTGAGCCCTAATAGCTCTTTTACCAAGTCTTTCCACCAACGGCACTTTGTACTTGGCCTAGAACAACTGGATATGCACAAGCGCAGCTTTCCAAACACTGGGGCTTGGGCTAATCGCTCCTGGCAGATTTCCTCCCAGCTCAGGCTTCTTCTGCCATCTGACCCCAACTGCAATATTCCAGAGCAGAAACCTCATAGAAATGTTCAAAAGTGCCTCTGCTCTGAATGTCTAAATGTGATTACAGTGTGTGGGAAGTGAGGCAGGGAAGCAAAAGCCCTTCACGCAGACACTTGGCTTAGACAGAGAGCCTGATGGCAAAAATAAGGTTTTTAGAATCATTTGAAGGTACAATGATGCTAAATATTCATCGGGGAAGAAAGGAGGTGTGTGAGAGAGAAGGAGGGGGTTAGAAGGGAACGATTAAGGTGGGGCCCAATCTTTCTGGAGCGGTCTCCCTGGGAAAGGCGATCTCAGGAAAATAAGCACCAAGTCCAATGCCATGGCCATGGAGGTGGGAGTTCTGTGGCTAACATCACAGGAGGGGGCGGCAGGGATGTTATTCGATTTGGACCTGGGGCGTAGGGGCTTGGGGGAGTTAGGCCAGAGGCTTACTGGAGCAGAAACTTTTGCCCTAAGGAGCCAGTACAGCCAGCACCTTCTGGCTCCTCCTTGCCACTCCCCAAAACACCTCCTCTCAGCTCCCTAAAGTAAGTCAGCCAGGGGTCTGCTCTAAGTAAATACTCAGAGAACATATTGAATGCAGAGCTTGAGGAGTAACTGAGATCACAGTAACCTGAACCCTAGAATTCAAATCCCAGCTTTGCAATTTCCTGGCTGTGTGGCCTTGAGCAAGACACTTCACTTTGCAGGCATGATTGTATTTGAGTCTAGAGCTCATGCCAATTGCCTAGGCTGTTGAGGGGATGATGTGAGATAATCTTCATAAAGAAGATTTCAAAACATAGGGTATGGTAAAAATAAAATGTAATCAAAGCTGCCTTTTTGTTGTGGATGCTTCTGAGAGACTTCTGTAGTTTTTCTGTAAGAGACATTTCTAATTAGTTATGCTCAGTGCACTTGACATTATGTGCTTCTCTCTTAACCATTTTTTTGTTTTTATTTTTTGAGCCAGGGTGTCACTATATAGCCTAGGCTGGCATCTAATTTACAATCTTCCTAACTCAGCTTCCCAAGTACTGGGATTACAGGTGTGCAGTACCAGCTTTCTTAAACATTTTGTGCAGACTTTTATTTTTTCAGTAATTGGGGGTTGAACCCAGGGCCCCATGCATACTAAGGAAACGCTCCATCACTGAGTCACACCTCTAGCCCTAATTTACACAGGCTATCTCTGGCCTCCAATCTGTAATCCTCCTGCCTTAGCCTCCTGAGTAGATATGTGTGCCAATTTGCCAGCTGGTATAGACTTTTTCTACAGATCTAAATAACTCACCTTGCAATCAATGGTATTATAATGTGCCTTTGAACTAAGATTTGGGTTGCTTAACCTCTTCTGCACATGTATTTTGTTCTTCACTATTATAAGCAATGCATTGATATAAAAATATATTTGGTTTATATACAGTGATTTCCCTGACTCCCGCAGAAGAGGCAACATTGGCTAGTAGCATATACTCACACAGGCAGTCCTTCTTCACAGCCTGTCCCCAGAAGGTTAACGTGGCCCCTGGTGATGTCAGAATTCCTGTCTGCAGAGAAAGGCACCAGAATTAGGCTTTATTACTTTGACTTGATTTTGCTAGTAGGTGAAGTAGAAGATGACAGTTAATTTATCTTTCTTTTCTTTCTTTCTTTTTTGTTTTTTTTTTTTTGTAGTAACCTGAACTGATTATCTTCTTCACTAACTTTACTATTATGTTTGCTATTTGTTTGCACTCACCAGTTGCAGACTGAATAGATGCATGGATTCATCTCTTGCAGCTGCATATAAGCTCTGTATATATTTTTAATTCAGACTTTTCTGTGCCTATTCTATGATAAGCATTTCTCATCTTTTTCCTTTATGTCTAAGTGTTGCTGTTTTTCATGAAGTTTTACATTTGTCTGAATCTTAACCTGTCATCCTTATTAGTGAAAATGTTGAGTCAAGCAAGAAAGAAATTAACTTCCATCCAAGTAGCATAAAGATAAGCTTCTATTTTCATTTTAATATCATAGTCCCTAATCCACCTGCATATACAATGCTATAAATTTTAAATTATAGATCTGGAGTTTCCACCATGTTGCTTCTAGTGATCCCAACAAAGCATCCAATTATTTATTCCCCCTGTGGCTCTTTATACTTCACTTGTCACATATTTTTAAAGCATTTCTTTCTTCAGTATCTATTTTTGGAAACTTTGTCTTCTAATGATCTATATTCTGTTTTTTAAGCAAGCTCTACTGCATCTTAATAATTGTCACTATGAAACAAACAAAAAATACTTACTAGAACAAGTTTCTAGAAAAATAGCCCAGTACCTGGCCTGGAGTAGATACTCAATAAATGTTTATGAAAGAAATGAATAAGCGGTGCTCCCCAGATTATTTTTGTTCCTATATATTATCATTCACAATAACTTCTATTTCATTTTATGGAGTATTTTCACTGTTAATTTAACAGGATCAAACCTTTAAGATAACTTGGAGCATACTGTCATCCACAGTACCCAGCCTTGTCACTCAGGAGTACATTTTCTTTTTCTTTATTGGCATCTAAGAGTGTAAATATGTGACATTGGATTTAAGAATCTTATAAGCTTTACTCTAATCCTCCTTGCTTCTGTAGTTTAGGTTGCAAGATCTCAGCTACTTGAAATTATATTTTTCTTCTTTTTATTTACATGATATATCCTTTCTTTGTCTTTAAAGGTTTACAATAGTATTTTCTGATTATCTTTCTCTGGTAATTAATACTGAAAGGGACTCTATAGGTTAAATTCTTTATAAAAAGGTTCTGGAAAACTTTCTACTATTAGGTCTTTATTTACTGTTTTCCCTGTTTATTAGGGTGGGGGTTTAGCTCAGTTGGTAGAGCACTGCACTGCACTCCCTGAGGACCCAGGTTCGATTTCCAGCACTGCAAAAATGGGAGAAGGATGTGGCAATCCACTCCCCAGGCAATCCCGAAGCAATCAGCCATTGAAAACCCTGTGAGGGTCACCATGAGTCAGACCAACTCGATGGCACTTAACAACAACAAACAACATATTTGTTATGCTTTCCTGCTTCCTGTTTTCCATAGAAGGAATCTTCCTTTGTGGTTAGTCTGTTAATTTTATCTAGTCTTATAATTATTTATTTAATTCTTCCTTGTTTTTACTTAATTTTTCAGGTCATCTAAAGTAATTTATCAGTAATTTATCCGTCACTCAGTAGCAATTCTGATAATTTTTCATTTCCAACAATATTCAATTTTTTACAGGGCATCTATGATGCAACTATAGTCTCAACCTATTTATATTTTGTGTTATTATTATTAATCCTTAAATCTTCATGCACTGTTTTTTCTGGGATATTTTCTCTATTTCCTGAAACCTGGTTTAGGGGATAATCTGATTCACTTTTGTCACTGTTAATGTTTTCCCTGGGCTTTTACAGTATTTTTTTTTTCCTGCTCCAAAATCTGTTATTAATACATTTGGATTGCTCTAGGAGGGAGAGGGGCCCAGGGACCTTCAAACAATGTTTCATTGTACCCAGCAGTCAGTCATAGTGACCCAAGGGGGAGAAGGGCTAATTGACCTAGAGAAGCTTGAAAGGCAGAAACTCAAGGATCCTACCAACAGTGAGTATTCAGGGACAGAGGAAGAGCCAGCTCACACACTCTGTGCCTGCAGTCCAGGGAAGTCCTCTTCCAACAGACCTGTCAGACAAACACAGCAAGGTAATTGGCTTCCCAGAAAAGCAGAAAGTGGGGAAGTTGCTGGAGGACTGATGAACTGAATTTATGGTGCTATGTAAACATGAGGGCTTCGTGGGAAGAGTTTAGTAAGAGGTCATGATCACATACTCCTTTACAGCCAATTAAGGGTCTGCCACCAAGCCTACACAGCAGATAATGAAGCTGGTTGCGTAGCTTCCTGGAGTAGGACAAGGGTGTAGATCATGAGGGCTAACTCTCATCTGCATGTAGGAGAGAATGAGCGAGACATTACCAAGAACAAACAAGGTCCTAATAGATCGCTGAGTGTATCACAAGGAGCAAGAGATGGAGGCTAAGGGGTGCAGAATCTAAAAATCCAGGGTGGAGGTGGCAAAATATTATTATGTTTCCTACACTCACCCTTTTATAGGAGCAGTTCAGTTGGCTCAACAAGTGTCGGAAGTGTCACTGAACTACCTCCCCTGCCTCTACTGCCTAGTGCTTATAATCATTGGAGCTCAAGTCCTTCTCCCAAGTAGATTTTGTTTCTGGGATGAGACTTCACTATCCACCAGGAGTTTTCCAAGCTGTTCTGTGTTTTGTTCTGTCTTTGTGACCACCTACAACAGAGACGCCTGCAGCTCTATCACTTTGGCTTCTGATCTCATTAGAGCTCAGAAGCTAAGCAGGGTCAAACCTGGTTTGTACTTGGATGGGAGACTGCCTGGGAACACCAGGTGCTATAGGCTTGGGAGAAGGACCTGGCAACCCAAAATCAATCTGCCATTGAAAACCCTATGAGGAGCAGAGAAGCACTGACAATAGTGTTTCGCCTGTTGTATGTAGGGTTGCTATGAGTCAGACACTGGCTCAATGGCACCTAACAAAAACAAAAGAGTAGAGAGAACGATAATGGGATGAATCTGTCACAGGCAGATTTGAGTGTAATTTTGGAAAGCAACCCTCCCCCTGGAGGAGAAAAGTTCTCCAAGTCAAGGTGCCGCACATTCTTGGTGGGAAGGCTGCTATGGTGGGGCAGGTAGCTATGTAAACTGTTGGATTGGGACCACCTTAAATCTTTCCAATCCTGAGATTCTCTCAGGTCTTCATCTGCAGGGAGAGCCAGCTGTTTCCCAGTGGTAAACAGGACCTTCAGGAGGAAGTCAGGGGGTTGAAGTCATGCCCTGGTTTTCCCAATTCTTGCACAAGCTGAAATCATCCTTTTACTTTCTCTTGACTGTAAGGTATTGGGTACAAAACTACAGCATTTAAACCCCAGTGTCCGAGTCTTACTACCTGTATCTCTAAAATCTTTTCCCTTCATCACTCCTACTCCAGCCTCTGCTGGACCCCAGTCATCTCTCAGCCAGACTATGACAATAGCACCCAAATGAGATTTCGAGTGTCCCTCACTAACCCACCCCCGTGTCCACCCTCCACCCAGCCTCCAGAGTGATCTTTCTAAAATACAGAGCAGGTCATGCCACTCCTACCCAAAAGTGCTCAGAGGCTCCCCAGTGCCTTGGTAATAAAGGTCAGACTCCTTAGCACAGCCTCCAGACTCCAGGTGTTAGAGGGTAATGGGCAGGAAGAAAGGGAATAGAGGGCTCTGCAGTCATTCCCTGATAACATCCTTTCAAACAACATGCTTGGTAAAAAGGGAACAGAATTAAAATCATTCCTCACATCTACATTCATCCAGGAAGGATGATAGGACTGTGAGATGTGCATCACCCCTGCAGATGAGAAGGACATTGTTTAGTGGATTCTGCTCCCTTATCAAGACAAGTAGCTGACTGGATTCCTATCACCTTTTGAAATGCCTGTCTCCCAGCCCTGTGTTTGAAAACCTTGGGAACCCATTAACCCATTCCAAGCACAGGCCCCAGGGGTAAACATTTCTTTCCTTTCCCAGACTCCACTTCCACTATAAAGATCATGCCCCACCTTGGCTCAAGGCAGAAGTAGCCCTTTACTACTGCCTGCCTTCAATCTGTGTCAATACTCTCTATCTTTAGTAAACTTACTCTATACTCAATACTGCCTGCAGCCGTAGCCCTGTGGCATCTGATCCCCTCTGATCTCAGAAGCTAAGCAGGATCAGGACCTGGTTAGTACTTGGATGGGAGACCACCTGGGAACACCAGGTGCTGTAGGCTTGGGAGAAGGACCCACCAAACCACTCCCCAAAAATAATTGGCCACTGAAAACCCTATGAACAGCAGCGAAGCACTGAGAATAGTGTTTCACCTGTTGTACGCAGGGTCGCTATGAGTCAGATACTGACTCGACGGCACCTAACAACAAACATGCTCTATACTAATTTCTGTGTCTCGTATAAATTTTTTACATGGGGTAGCGCAGGGGAACCAAATTATCTGCTGCTGGGGAGGGAAAGGTCATTGTAGCTGCCTGGGAAAGACCTGCCTGCCACCAGCCTCCTGACCTGCACTCTGGACCAGCGCTCCCTTCTCTGGACCTGTCCCCAGGTCTCCCTGCTAACATGGGCAGGCCAGCCTGCTGCAGAGTCCTTGAGAGCAGGGACCACAAGTGGTCCATCCCAGCATGCCCAGGACCTGGCACTATTCCTGCCTTCTAAAAATGTTCCATGGACATTAGCTGAGGGAAAGAATAAATAAATTTCCTGTCAGTCCCTATATAATCCCATCTTTCAGCACCAGCCAACTGCTTTCTGCAATAGCTATCACGCCTAGGCTCTGAAATATTCATTAGCTTACCTAGATCCACCTGTATCATTTCTCTAACTACTTCCAACCCCCCTACTCTGCCTTCTCTAGAGGTTTTAGAACTGTAAATTCTACACTGTTCAGAAACTAAGGGTGGCTTTGGCAAGTGCACCAGACTTTGGAATCTGCAAAAAAGCTTCAGGGTGTTGCATGGAGACAAAGGTCACTGTCTTGGCAGGAAGCAATTAATAGCCTACTCCTGTCCAGGCTCTGAGCTAGAGCCTTTCTTAGGAGAGAGGAAACCAGAGCCTAACCAAGCCACCCTCTTCCTGCCACATCCACGGAGAGTTATCAGTAAGATTTAAAGGGGGGTGGGGAGTTGCGTGAGAAACCCTGTGGAGGTACCTGCTCTGCTCTTAATAAGGGAAGAGAGCCCCACCAGGTAGGCGGATGGCAGGAAGGAAGCCGGCAGTGCAGCTGGTAATTTATTGGGAGGCAGGAAAACTGCTGAATTTGACACTAGTAAAGGGAAGATGTCACTTCAACATCTGTGCCTGACACCTCAGCAACTCATTATTTCCCTGTGCACTGCGGTCAGCTGGGTGGGGGAGTCTGAGGCAGGCTCAATCCTGTCAATAAATCTGAGTTTGACTGGCAAAGTAAGTAAGTAAATAAATAAATAAACACAACCCACAGTCACCCCCAGCAACTGATAACACCCTAACAGCCTTCCTTCCCTTGAAGATCAGTGGAGCCTTGTGCAGGGAGGGGTAGGGAGAGGAGAGGCATCCTAGGAAGGTTCAGCTGCCAGAGTTTCTGCTCCCAGGGGCTCTCTCCTTTGGGGTTTTGAGAAGCAAAATATCTGGGCCCCTTATTCCATGCTGTTTTTATGTGCCTTGGAGTCATGTCTGACTCATAGCGACCATCATGGGGTTTTCAATGGCTGATTGTTCAGGATTGCTTTGGGAGTGGATTACCATGTTCTTCTATGGTAGTAGAGCTGGGGATTGAACCCAGGTCCTCAGAGAGTGCAGAGCAGTGCTCTACCAACTGAGCCGAACCCCAGCCTTATTCCGTAGCTGCTGAAAAATTCACACGGCTGGCCGGCATCTTCCTTGTTATGCCCATCTGGGTAGCACTGGAAGGACTAAAAGATTCTAAACCCAGGCTATTCTACTCTGTTGTTTCCTATGGGACTGGAGTGCAGTAGATTTGCAGGTCTCTTTAGGAAGCTCTTTCCTTATCTTTCCCCACTTTCAGCACCCCATCCCTGCCGCCCTGCACCCCCTTACCTCCCTGATCCTCCTGCAGAGTGCAAGCAGGGGGCCAAGCTCTTCAAGCACTGTTTTCCACTTCAACCCAGAAAGCTGCTTCTCACATCTTTTCCTCCAGCCTGGTCAGGGAGCTGGTCTGTACCCCTGGGGTTTGGGACATAGGTTGAACCCAGTAATAGTTTAAGGGAAGGGAAGTGGGTTGAGGAGTGTTGGGGGAGTGAGTGAGACCGGCAGGGACAAGTGATGTCAGTGAACAGTGTGCCTCTCCGCCAGCACCCCAGGAGACAAGATGTTTAATTCACAAGTGCTAGCTGGGCAGGGAAATGAAGACCACCCCATATCCTTGAATTCTAACCCAGAAAGAAACTGGCCCAGGGAGGCAGCCCCGTGGTCTGGGAAGAAGGATGACTGTACTGTCACCACCTCGAGCTCTGTTTAAGGGTGGGGACTCCAAGTGCAGCAACGGTGACAAGGCTCAAAGCACTGTGGTCCCGACTCCCGTCGGCCATGTCTGGGTGTCCTGGCCACGTGCACTCAGCCTGCAGAGACATGGCTTCCTGTTAGGATAGGGGAAACACCCTCTCTGCAGAAGCGTCAAATAGAAAATGGGGCTTTCTCCACTCTGATGCAAGGGCCTTCCCAAGACACACACCCCACGGTGTACCTTCTGCAGAGAGCCCCCCCGGGACTTCCAGAGCACTTAGAAAGGAGCCCAGGCTCCTCCACGGGGCCCAAGCTCCCACAGGGTCTGCACCCTGCCCATCTCTTCAGCTGCCCCACACCCCTCCTTTTGGCCCAGACACACAGTGCTTTTTTCCATGCTTCAAGCTTCATCTGCTCCACTTGCTTATGGGCTGGAATGCTCTCCTCATCCATCTTCCCCAACCCTCACCTCAGGCAGTCATTTCCTCAGGAAAGTCAACCCTAATGTCCCTGACTAGGTCGACTCCTCCTATCAAAGAGGAAACCCCAAGCCCACCACGTGACACCTTTTGCCCCACCGCTAGCCTGGTCCAAGGCCCATCGCTTTCTTCTGTTGCTCCTGCAACACCCCCTGCTGGCTTCGTTATCTCCCCCTTGCTCACCCGCAGTCTGACTCCACAGAGCAGCCACAGTTGCTGCAGTCTCAGACCCTTTGCACATGCTGTTCTCTCAGCCTGAAACCATCGTCCCCCAGATCTTTGCTGGATCATCCCAGAACCCCCCCTTTCTCCACTCAAGGGCCATCTTTTCAGAAGGACCTAGATTGACTCTCCCACTTTACTCTGACCATTTGCCCCCCTTTCTTCCTACTACAGCAGCTAGTACTGCCTGAGATTACAGCATGTGTTTATTTTTAAATTATATGTTTATTCAAGCATGGTCTCCTGTGCTAAGATGTAAGTTTCATGAGGGCTGGATTTTGCCCCATTCACTGCTATATTGTCAATTGCTAGTACTTATGCCACTTAGAATACAGAGAGTACCAAAAAATATGCATGTTTTAGGAAAGGAAAAAAATGTATTAAAATTGTAATACTCAAAATATGCTGATAGCAAAAGATAAATACAAGTCATGTTTGACCTCTGCAATAATGAGGTGCTCAAAGGGGTTACCATTGGTGTCCAGAGACTGCCGATTACAGAGAACTTCTGCTGGAGCCACAGCACCATGTGTCTCAAACTTATCACAAATGCATGCAGTTGTCAGGTGTGTTGGAGGTTCTGTTGCATAATCATGGCTCCGTTGTCACTGTACTCCAACATTCTCAAATTTCTTTTTATTTTTTTTCTTTTGCGGTACTGTGGGTTGAACCCAGGGCCTCGCACTTGCATGCTTTACAAGTGCTGGATCACTGAGCTGCACCCTCAGCCCATTTTTTTACTTTTTGACACAGGGTCTCACTAAATTACGCAGACTGCCTCTGGTCTCGAACTTGTGATCCTCCTGCCTCTGCCTCCCCAGTCACTGAGATTACAGGTGTGCACCACCACACCCGGCTGACATTCTCAAATTTCACATACCACTTCAAAATGGTCTTGTGCTCCCAAATAACAACCGAGCTTCTGCCATTTTCTTTGACTGTCCTGCCTGTCGCATGGTGGCGATAGCATTCACTTAATGCCATCTTTGAGTGAATGTCACACTACACATTGCTATTATAATTCAATTCAATTCAACTTCAAAAAGTAATACATAGATAAACATATGCTAAGATGCGTATACATTTTTTGGCACTCCCAGTATATCTTCAGATGACCATGGACTCTCTTTGGTTGTGGTATCACTGTGGTTTTTGATTGATTAACATCTGTCACACACACTGAAGTATAAGCTCCATCTGGTGGGGACTATATGGACGTCTACTCATCATTGTGTGCCGGGGCTCAGTAACCTGCCTTAGACAAAATTAGCTCTCAGTAAACATTCATAAAACTGCACTGAGAATTAAGTGAGGTCATCTAGGTGGTACACAATAGATACTCACTAAGCAGTGGGTTCCTTTCCAGGACACCATCTCAATGAATGAATGAATGGAAACAGAAAATTACAAGGCAATCACAAACATGAGGTGATGTTATGAACATGATGACTGATCTCACACTTTTTGATGACAGACAGCAGTGGTTTAGATCATTTAAAAATCTGGGCTTTGCCAGCTCAATTCTCCCTATTGCTTTTCTCAAGGATTTTTGGAAGAAGGGGCACATTCTCCACCCCCCAATTTCTCCTATACCTTTACTTGAGACCCACAAACCCACACACTAAGTTTTCTGTTACTGTTTGAATATGAAATGTCATCTGCCAGCTCATGTGTTACAGGATTGGTCCCCAGCTGGTGGCGCCATTTTTGGAGGTGGAAATCTTAGGAGATGGTGCCTACTTGGAGGAAATAGCTCACTGAGGATGTGCTTTCAAAGGGTGTGTTGGGACCCTGGCGCCTTCCTCTTCCTCTTTGCTTCTGGCAGCCATGAGGGGAGCAACCTACTCTACCATGATGTTCTGCCTCACCATAGGCCTAAAAGAAGGGGAGCCAGCTGGTCACAGACTGAAACCTATGAAATTGTGAGCCAAAATGAGTCATTCCCCCCTTAAATGATTTTCTCAGGAATTTCGTCAAATGACGAACCCATTTTCCAAATTGTTTCCAGCACAATTAACCACTTCCTTCAATTCAGTGCTCAAATTAACCACTCATAAACTTTGCTGTTGTCCACATTGGCAGCCCAGTGAAATTTTCACCTCACTTGCAGGCAGCCTGCAAGCTGATTCATGGCAAATACTGCCTGTCTCATGGCCTCCCCCAAACTCGGTGGGAGAGGCTGCCATAGAGGAACTGTGTCCAAGGACAGGTTGATGGTGTGTGATCTCATAAACTTCACCAACACATATTTGCAAAGACAGAAATAAGCCACTGGCATCTCTGCCACTCTGAGGAAACACAGTCATTTCCAACTCAGGGATATAAAACTATAGCATCCAGCTCTCTCAGAGCATAATTCACTTCCCAGGGGAATTCATCAAAACCCAAGCACAGTTAATTTTAATTTCATAACAGCATTTAGTGTGGTGATTCAAATTACTATAAGCCCTCCAGAATTAGTCTAGGGCCCAAAGAAGTCAGAGAATAGATACATAAACACACTAAAACACCAGCAGTCAGTGTTCTGAACTCTTTTCCTTTTCTGCTAAACTTTGGTCCATTCTTTTTTATCTACTCCAGGTCTGTCTCTAGGAAAGCACAGGAGGAGCTGATGGGAAATGGTGTGGAAGAACCTTCTGAGAATGAGAGAGTTAAGATGTTTTTCTACTTTTGCATCTTAAGGTCTTAAAATCATACCACAGCGGCTTGACCTTTATTCTCAACATTTCCCAAGAATAACACTTCCCAGGAAGAACCATCATTGGCCCATGGATTTGTGAAAACAGTGTGCAATTCAAACATCTATTTATTAATCATGTGATGCATGACAAGATATTTAATCATTCTGGCCTCAGTTTTCTCTCCCACAATATCAGGATGATAAATTCTGCTTCATAAAACTGTACTGAGAATTAAGTGAGGTCATCTACATGGCACATAATAGATGCTCACTAAGCAGTGGGTTCCTTTCCAGGACACATCTCAATAAACTGCTTTCCTCCAGCTAGCCTCAGTCTCCTTCATTGGCACTGACTTGTCTATTTTGTAAATTTCCTTCCATCTTTTTTCTTATGTTTGTTCTGAATTCAGACTAGATTATAACTCTTTGGGGACAGATCTAGTTCTAGATAGGTATCTAGAGGGTCAGATATAAGATGGTCCAATTTAGCCAATAAAATGCAGAATATCCATTTAAATTTGAATTTCAGGTAAATAACAAATCATTTTATACTACAACTACATCTCATTCAATATTTGAGACATACTTACACTAAAATATTATTTGCTAACAATAGTTAATATTATAATAATATTAACTTAAGTTAAAGTTCAAATGTTATGGTATCCTGCATTTTATCTGGTAATTCTAGTCAGGCAGGATACCCACAAAAACAGCTAGATAAAGAGAAGAAGAGAAGGAAAATACAAAGAAACAAGAACTTCCCTCAAGATGAACCTTCAACTAAAATTCCAATTCACATGAAGAAATTAAGAGGTAATACAGTTATTAAAACAGTTGCAACATAAATTCACTCTGAAAATAATCAGTTGGACTGATTTTAGAAAACAGTATCTTCAGTATGTTCTCAGAAAAAATGAAGCCATAACTTCCATACTGAAAAGAGTAAGAATGCCAGGCATAATGCACACCTATAACTCCAGCATTCAGGGGGCTAAGGCAGGAAGATTGCAAGTTCCAGCCCAGCCCAGGCTACATAGTGAGACCTCATCTCAAACAATAAACAAACAAACAAACTATTAAATTGAGCAACAATAAAATATGTATAGCAAGATAAAAGAACCTATAAAAATCCTACAGACTAAAGGAAATTATCATTGGATTTTTAAAATTCAATATTTAATAAAAACTTGAGACACTTTTTTTTCTCATTTGCAGTGTTGGGGATCAAACTCAAAGTCTTGTGCATGCTAAGCATGTGCTCTGTCACTCTACATTCCCTTCCCTTAGAATGGACACTGTTAAAGAAAGATCTCATAATCTGGAATGTAAAACCTGGGAATTTATCCAGAACCCAGTATATGTGTATATAGAGAGATATATACTTTGTGTATATTCATATATATAAAACACACATTATAGATAGATATAGATAGATAATACACATGCTATGCAGTTAAGAGACAAAAAGAAACATTCACCTAATATTTACACTTTCCACTCATTCCAGAAAAAGTGAGAATGAAAAGAATGGCAGAGAATCAATATTTGAAGAGAGAATTGCTGAAACCTTCCCAAAATTCAAGGCATGATAGATAATGTATTCCAAGTTTCTAACAAGATAAATAAAAATAAATCCACTCATAGTTACATTAAGGAATAACCAGCAGCCCAGATAAATTTTTAAATCACCCAGATAAGAAGACAGAACCAATAGACTAACAACAGACCTCTCGCCCACAAATAACAGATTCCAAAGGACAACAGAACATCACCTCAACATGTGAAAGGAAAATAAACATCAGTGAGACAAGTTTTCAGTCAGCATAAAAGACCTAATGACAGTAGCTAAAACAGATCAGACAAAGGATGCACTCTCACCTGAGGGGTGTGAACATGGCACTAGAGACCAAGACCAGCGGACTTTACTCTGCTCTCCATCCCCAGGAGGTGGCTCCTCTCTCATTGGCTCCTACAGACTTCTGTGTTCAAGGAAAGAAGGACAAGGGCAAAAGGGTGACCCACTTACCTAAATCACCCCCCACCAGGACTACCCCCTAACCCAGGGTTTCTACCTACATCTCATTCCATTCATGAGGCCGACAGAAATCCTAGAACACATGACTTTCACAAATAAAATCTGTATTCTAATTATGCTTCTAAACAAGAACAAGAACAGAGATATGGGGTGGGCAACTAGCAGTCTATCACCATTATTATTTAAGATAGTAAAATAAAGATTTTTTAGTTATTAAAAATACTAAGACCATCAAGAATGTACACTGTGTAGAAATAAAATAAAACCTGAGGGAATATGTAGACCACAAGAAGCAATGGTGAGCACAGAAATTTACAAATCATGTCAATAAATGCAATTGTAGTTTACTATAAAAAATATTTTGATTATTTTTTTAAAGCATGACACTGAAACTCCAAATAAAAAATTATAAGATAATAAGAATATTTACATGCAGAGAGATGTTAAGCTTTTCTATAGCTGATGGTGAGATTTTATAGATTTCATATTATTCTTTCTATCTGTCCATAACTTTGGAATGCTCCATAATTTGAAAAATAAAGAGAAGGAATACTTCCATTGATATATAAAAGTTCTATGGATCCAAAGGCCACAAACAAAATTGAAAGACAAGACAGAAAGAAGAGAGGGAAAACTCTTGCAATGTATGCAACAGAAAAGAATCAATATCTAGAACACAAAGACTAATGAAATATTAATAAAGAAAACCCAAAACCCAGTGGAAGAGGAGAAAGGAATATGAGATTTTATATAAGGAATACAAATAGTTAAGAAATTGTGTGGGTGAGACAAAGTCTCTCTGTGTAGCCCAAGCTGGCCTCAAACTGAAGATCCTCCAAACTCAGCCTCCTGAATGCTGGGATAACAGGCATACAACACCATGCTCAGATTAAGAAATATTTTAAAAATATGCTCAACTGTGTAATCAGGGAAAGTCAATTAAAAAAAAGAATGCGGTGTCATCTTTTTAACCCACAAGAAAAATAAAAAATATAAAAAAATAAAAATATGAAACATGGCAAGACAGTAGGGAATGACTACTCTTGAATCTGTTGGTAGACAAGTCACTTGGCAAAACTTGTTTGGATTACCATTTGGTGGTTTTAAAATGTTTAAATACCCATACCAGCAGAAACATAGTTATGCTTCTAGAAATCTGTTCTATGAAAATCTTTGTACATGTGCATTGAAATATATAAGAGTAATCATTGAAAAATTTACTATAATCACAAAAAAGTAGGGCTACCATAAATGTCCAATAATAGGAGAGAGGATGAACAAATAATGATAGATCTATGTTATAGAATACCATGGTACCATTTAAAAATAGAACACCTCTAGGGATTAACAGCCATACCACTATGGCATCCAATCCCACCAGATCTTGGATGCTACACAGGGTCAAGCCTGGTTAGTCCTTAGGAGACTGTCTGGGAATACCAAGTGCTATAGGCTTAGGAGAAGGACTCGGAAACCCACTCCCCCAAAATACAATCAGCCATTGAAACCCTATAAATAGCAGAGAAGCACTGACAACAGTGTTTCTTCTGTTGTACATAGGGTCGCTGAGTGAGACACCTAACAACAAGAAGAGATTAACATATTGTGAAGCACACAGAAAACAATTAATACAACACAATCACACACATGCTCCTTAAAAACCATATGCGAGCATGCTCTATGCTTAGAAAAAGAGTGGAAGAAACCAGCTGAAAATCAAGAACTTTGGCACAGCTACCAAGAAGACTGCTGTGAGAATTGCTTCCATAGAGATATTATTTTTGAGAAACATATTGAATAGTAAAAATGTTAAAATAGCAATAAGCTACGTTTGGACTGGGGTTTAGTTCAGTTAGTACAGTGCTGCTCAGTGGTCTCTGAGGCCCTGGGTTTGATCCCCAGCACAGTGAAAACAGGAGACAGATGTGGAAATCCACTCCAGAGCCAATCCCAAAACAATCAGCCATTGATAACCCTACAAGGGTTGCTATGAGTCAGACCTGACTGGACACCTCTGCGTTTAACCTAATCTCAGAGATGGGATTAGGAGCCATGTTTATGGCCAGACAACTCCCTTATGATGCCTTTCTGTAACCCATTATGGTGACATCTCCCTAAATCCACCTTGCAAAGCCACGAAGCTTGTGTGTGTGTGTGTGTGTGTGTGTGTGTGTGTGTGTATACATATATATGTGTATATATATACGCATCCATATATATGTATATATGTACATATACACATATATGTATATATATATGTGTATATATACATATACACATATATGTATATATATGTGTATATATATGCATACATATATATGTATATATACACATACATATGTGTGTATATATACACATATATATACACATATGTGTATATATATGTGTATGTATGTATACATAGACAAGCATACACATATGTGTATATATATGTATATATACACACATATATGTGTATATATATACACATATATATATGTATGCATTGTAAAGATATTTGAGGGCCTTCTCTCTGTCCTCTAAAGAGACCCACGTTCATATTTCAAACATCTACTACTAACCTCACTAGCTTTGTTTCAAACAAAAAAAGAAGACTGGACGAATACATGTTGTCGGAGTTCTTATGGTTGTTGTTGTTAGGTGCCATGGAGTCGGCTCTGACTCATAGCAATTCTTATAGGGTTTTCAATGGCTGATTGTTTTGGGATTGCCTCAGGAGTGGATCACCACACCCTTCACCCCTGGAAGAATACATATAAAATGCAAATAGTGGCTGATGCCAAAGAAGAGTGTGAGGGAGTCACTCAATATTCTTCCATAGTGATTGAAGCGGTTGCAAGATGATGTTTGACTCAATGATCTCACTTATATGTGGAATATAAAACAGTTGAAGTCATACAAGTAGAGAATAGAGTGGCAATTAACAGGCAGTGGGGACAGGGAGTTGAAGAGGTAGATGTTGGTCGAAGGACACAAATTTGCAGTTAGATAAGAAGAGTCAGTTTAAGAGATTTAAATTGTACAATACGGAGACTACAGTTAATAGTGTTTGGAAGCCGGACTCACAGTGCATGCCTGTAATCCCAGCAATTTAGGAGGCTGAAGCCAGATTTTGAGGCCAGGGGCAGCCTGCACAACTTAGTGAGGCTCTGAATCAAAATAAAAACATATGAAAGAGGCTGGGGGTACTGCTCAGTGGAAGAGCACTTGTAAAGCATGCACAGGGCCCTGGGCTCTACCCTCCAGGACTGAAGAAAAAATTAAAAAGTTGTATTCTTAGACATTGCTGTGAGAGTAGGTTTTCAAGGTTCTTACCATTACAAAAATGGCAAGTATGTGAGGTAATGTGCATCCTACAAGGTCTATATATATTTCAAAACTGTATGCTGCATACCATAAATATATACAATTTTTGACAACTGAAAAAAATAAATAAAATTTAAACGATGTTTCAAAAGCAGAGAGAGGATAATAGGACATTCCAGAAAGAGTTCTGAAATCATCGCCAGGCACCATTTTCCCATACAATATATGAACTGGTTGACCTTGCTCTTACCCTGGCAGTTGTGAGGTTCAGATAAACACACTGAATGGGAAGTGAGATGTATTTGGAAAAAAAGAGATCATAGACAAAAGTAATGGACTATCATAGAGTGGGGGAGGCACACATTTTACACACATCTCTCTCAGGAAGCCCAGTTATCTTGATGATTAAACCAGTCTAGCAAGTGGCAGGGGGCTGGGATTTAGCTCAGTGGGTAGAGCGCTGCGCTGCAGTCTCTGAGGCCCCAAGTTCAATTCCCAGCACCGCAAAAATGGAAGAAGGGCCTGACAATCCACTCCCAAGGCAATCCTGAAGCACTCAGCCATTGAAAACCCTATGAGGGTCGCTATGAGTTGGATACCGACTCGACGGCACCTAACAACAAGCAAGTGGCAGAGCTCATGATTCAACTGAAGAGATCCTAGCTCCACAATTTTCCAGTGATCCCAAGGTCTAGCATCCTTCATGAAGCCGCACAGGCAGTGGCCCAGAGCACAATGTTGGGAGGCAGTCTGCTGGAGCCAGGCCTCTGCCCCTCGCCAGCCTGTCATCCTGGGCAAGTGACTAAGCCGCTATTTCCCCGTGTTCTCTTTTGTAAAAGGAGCAGAGTAACAGTCCCTATTGCAGAGAGTCCCAGTGAGGGTTAAATGAGTTCATATCTGTAAAACATTTACCCCAGGGCCTGGCCTGGGCAGGGGTGTGTAAGTGCTGGCTACTATTATAATGATTTGTTTTAATTGGGTGATCTTTGGGAAAACAGAGAGTATTTCCCTGGGCTCCTTTTTGTCACCCCCGTGTATCTGTCAACTTCTTGTACTGTGGGGGCTTGTGTGTTGCTGTGATGTTGAAAGCTATGCCACAGGTATTTCAAATACCAGCAGGGCCACTCATACTGGACAGGTTTCAGCTGAGCTTCCAGACTAAGACAGACTAGGGACAAGTATCTATAGCCCACTCCCGAAACAATTAGCCATTGAAAACCTTGTGAATAGCAGTGAAGCACTGTCAAATATAGCACTGGAAAATGAACTCCTCAGGCTAGAAGCCAACTGGAGAAGAGTTGCCTCCTCAATGTAGAGTTGACCTTAATGATGGGAATGGAGTAAAGCCCCTGGGACCTCTAGTTGCTGATGTGGCACAACTCAAAATGAGAAGAAACGTAGTGGCTGCAACAATGGGCTCAAACATAAAAAAAGATCGTGTGTATGGCACAGTGTTGGGTAGTGTTTTGTTCTGCTGAACTTAGGGTTGCTATGAGTCAGATCCGACTCCATGGCACTCAACAACAATAACCTCTTTGTCTGGATCAGATGAAGCATGCAAAACTCAGTGGAACTGAGTTTGGACCTTGGAATGGCTCTGTTCTCCCTTCTTAATACTTCATATATAAGAAAAGATTTTTATCATATTCTGAGTCCTCAAGTCTTGAGGACATCTCCACCACTCCCTCCCTGCCCACACAGGACCTCTCTGCAGTCTTTAAGGTCCAGAGTTCAATTCCCAGCACTGCAAAACTAGGAGAAGGATGTGGCCATCTACTCCCAGGGCAATCCTGAAACAATCAGCCATTGAAAACCCTATGAGGGTCGTTATGAGTCAGACACAACTCAATATCACCGAATAACAATAACAACAACATCTAGTTCAGCCTGCTGAACTCACCCTGCTGAGCCAAAGACCAGTATTTGATAGGTTTTACCACTGGGTGGATCAGAGAGTTCATTTGGAAGCTACTATGGTGACTCATGGGAGAAAGACCCAGCAACCCGCTCCCATAAAACAATCAGCCATTGAAAACCCTATAAACAACAGAGAAGTACTGACAATAGTGCTTTGCCTGTTGTATGTAGGGTAGCTATGAGTTGGACACCAACTCGATGGCACCTAACAACCATGCATCTCCCAGGATGTGGAAAGCCTGCTCCTCTGCCTGGCATAGGAGTCTGGGAGAGGGGCTGTCTGATTGTTATGGACCAACTCTGTCATCCTACTGCCAGCTTCTTATGGGCTTTCAAGATGTTCACAGCACACACACCCCTGCCCACTCCTTGTCCCTTGCAGTAGGTAGAAGGAGGCTAGAGCAGCAGATTTCCTGCCTGGAGGTGCTGGAAACCTGGGCTAGGAAGCAGTTCCACAGCTCTGTCTTGGGTCTCCTAGGAACATGGGAACACTGGGGCGGCCTCATTCTCTGTCATCTATGCTTTGCCTGGGACACAGGACACCCAAGCCAAATTCTCTCGCTGGCAGGTCAAATGTCTTTGGAATGCACTGAGAGGCAGAAGGGCCAAGGATGAAGGGAGGGAGAAATAAAAAGAAAATGCAAAGAGAGGAAAAGAGCCCCCAGGAAGAGGCAGCCCCAAAAATCAGCAAGATGCTTTGATCTTCAAGCAAAAGAACAACACTGCCTGATTCCTACTATTAAGGATCTCTGTGAACTAAAAAACAGCTTAGGAACATGGCAAGGTAGTGCTCACTCTCACCCAGGAGACTAGCCTCTTTTTTGATGAAAGGGGCAACTTTGGGCACATTGGTTACCTTTGCTGAGCCACACTTTTCTTCTCTGAAGGAATAATCATACATACAGAAAGTCCAGACACAGACTATCCCAAGCTGCTGAAACAGCTCCTGAGTTTTTGGAGACTCCAGGCTCTTTCTATTTTTGTTTCACCATCCTTGCCACATGGCTTCCAACTTCAAGTACACCTCATTTGCCAAGATGGCTGTCAAAGCACCAACCATCATGCCTGAATTCTAGCTAGGAATTGGAAGAAGAGATGGATAGAAGGGCAGATTCTTACCTGAGTCAGTGCCCTTAAATTTTTTTCCTGGGACTTCCCCCTCCCCCAGCAACAACTCTCTCTCACATCTCTTTGACCTGTCTTGGCTGTTGGGAAGACTGGAAAATGTCTTAGCTCTGCACATTGCTGCCTGGAGTAAAATGGAGAGCCTGCTAGAAAGAAAGCAGGTAGGAATGGATATTGGGTGGATGATCTCTCTTGCGAATCCTCAGAGTTGTTAAAGAATGGTAGGAATGGTATATGTCAAGCAGCATCGTGTAAACTCAGGAAGGCTGTGCCATTCTCAATCCTGTAACACGGAAATAGAGGTGCAGAGAGGCATTCACGGTCCATAGCCATTAAAGGGTGGAGCTGAGGCTCCAGCTTATGTCCTTTTGGGCTTTTGGCAGTGGGTAGGGGTTGTTCTGAGGAGCTGTGCTGGGAATGTCAAGGGCAGGTTGGCAGGAAAGCATTTATGGCCCTCTTCCCACCCTCTGACGCTAGAGAATGGATGTTGCAAACTTCTTGGGAGCTGAGACCTGAACTTCTGTCCCCGTTGTGTAAGCACAGGCAGCCTCCAGGATTTTCACCCTTGTGGGCTGTGGTCGAGATTATGGAAGCTTTTAATTTTCCCTGTTACCAAGGGCCTTGGGACCTGAGGCTTTCCAGCAAGAGTGTCTATAAATTGCATCTTATTACATTATTAATTACAGTGCTGTCTACAGTCAAATCATTGACCAGTGCTTTGGCAAGCAAGGCTGGGAAGCAGAAATCTTCCGGTTCCCTCCTGTCCTGCCCTGGCCCGGCCCCTAGAGAACACAGGGTTTCTTGGCCCCCACGTGTTTTGGACTCTTTAAAAGAACATATGCACAGTGGCCAGGAGGAGGTGGCTGGCCTTAGCACTGCCAGGGAAGCACTGATACAAGAAGAGGCAGAAGCTACCTGCCCCCTGAAACACCCGGATGGAAACGGGCATCCTGCCATGTCTGAAACCCAAGACAAGCAGGGAGAGGTGCCTGACATCTGGATGTGGCTCACTAAGGAGTTGGAAAGGCTGAGAATGGATGGTAGTTTTGTGGGAACAGAAGAGTAGCTGCTGGAATTGAGTAGGCTCTCATTATTAAAAAAAAAAAAAAAATCTGAGCTAATCAACTTACAGGGAAAAGGTTTACTTTGACTCCCAGTTTTAGAGTCTTTAGTCCATCATCAGCTGCCTCATTGCTTTGGGCCTGTGGCGGCCCATCATGGCGGGAGGACCCATGGTGAAGAAAAGCCATCCAGGAGCCTGGCACGGTGGTGCACACCTGTAATCCCAGCGGCTCAGAAGGCGGAGGCAGGAGGATCGCAAGTTCAAGAACAGAGGCAGTCTGCCTAACTTAGCAAGTCACTGTCTCAAAAAGTGAAAAAATGGGCTGGGGGTACAGCTCAGTGGTCCAGTACTTGCAAAGCATACAAGCACGAGACCCTGGGTTCAACCCCCAGTACCAGAAAAAAAAGAAGAAGAAAAAGAAAAGCCAGCCACCTCATGAACAGGAAACAAGAGAGACAGAGGAAGAACCTGGGTTCCCAGTAACTGCATTAAGGGCACACCCCCAATGACCTAAGGACCTTTCATTAGGCCCCACCTCCTGATGGTACCACTGTGAGGACCAAGCCTCCAACCTTCGGAGGACACTTAAGATCCTACCTATGATAGAGTCCCTGGCCTCTTCCCTGAGTCTTCCTCAGCCCGGAAACCATTTCTGCTTTCTGAACAGCGGCCCCAGAGGAGCAGAGAAAAAGGCCCTGCTCCCTGGAAGATGCCACTCCTTGTTGGTGGGTCCCCCAGGGAATGAATGGAGCTGCAAATCCACAGGCATCCTCTGGTTGGAGGTGAGGCCATCCCACCTCCTATGATAATACAGGGCACGGGCATTTCAGGAAGTAGGGCTGCTGGTGGGCAGCACATTTTGAAGGACCTGTGACCTTGAGGTGCAGTTGGCTAGTGGTAGAAGCACGTCCCCCTTCTCCCCTACATCCCTGAGCAGAGCCCACAACAGTCCTGCCGGGCTCTACACGTGGGAAGCAAACACTGGGTGTCCTCCTGCTGCACTAATTTAATGGGCACAATCCCACGTGCATGGCTGCTGGGAGGATCACTGAGCTCATGCAAACCCTCCACACAGTACCCAGTGTGGAAGAGCTGCCTAACAGGTGTCAGCCACATGTTCCTGAGATCAGCTGCTCCATTAAGTGCCACAAACAAGAACATTGGGGGGACAGGGTGGTGTGCGGTAGCCCCAAGTGGGCAGGGTTCCAGTGTCCTAGTCAATGGCTCCAGGGACTCACTGGGGCTTCTCATACATAGGGAAGGGCTGGTACCTTTGACTTGGCAGCTTGGGATTAGAGCCATCTGCAGGCTTTGGAGGAAGGCTACAGTGTCACAAAGTGTTGGGACTCAATCAAATCCAGGTTTGGGCCAGTCTCTGGGACGTTGCTTAACTTCACTGAGCCTTGATCACCATTTGTATAACTCAGGCTGCATCCTCAGAAGGCCAGCTGGCTCTGCAAAGCCCCCCAGCCAGACCCTGATGGCCTCAACAGTAGGGGAGCTCCAGACCCAGCCAAGTTAGTGCCCAGAGGCTAGCCAGGGAAAGGACAAAGCTGGGCCACTGAACAAGTTTCCTCTCCGGAGTGGATGAGCTTTCAGGAGCACTTGCAAGAGGACTCCACTCCCTCTGGGTTTCTCACCCTGGTCCCAAGCACACAGCTGTCATCTTTAGATATGAGGTGGCAGGCTTCAGCCTGTTTTGCACAGGGAAAGGGTTTGGACTTTCAGGCCAGAGAAAGAACGTTTACAAAGGAATCATGGGCCTAGGAAGAGTGATGAGTTAGGTTTCCCAGAAATCTAGACTCACGCTACCACTTGACCTTTCCACCTTTCTCTTCCATATATTCGTGTGCATGAGTACCTATGGAGGCGCTCCCTAAAACAGGCTGAACACACACTTCAGACTGACCAAAGCCAGGCATGGCATGGCTCACCTGTAATCCCAGCACTCAGAAGACAGAGACAGGAGAATTGCAAGTTCTAGGCCAGCCTGGGCTTAGAAAAGCCCCGTCTCAAAAACATACCAAAAGCAAGAAAGAAAAGAAAACTAACATCTTACTGAAACTTGCACTTGAATTTGAGGGAAAGCAGGGCCGTTTATGTGGGAGGTGAAGACTTGGCATCTTCCCTAGTGCATTTCAAGGAGGACAAAACTTTCCACGCTGAGTTGCTGTGAGGATCAAATTACATACATAAAACCCTTTGCAAAATGCCTGACAAAGAATAGCCATTTAACAGATGT
>VMDO01008921.1:37053-80610 GCA_007922755.1 Pedetes capensis
GTCAGGAGAGAACAATCCCTGGAGAAGGACATCATGTTTGGAAGAGTGGCAGGTCAACGGAAAAGAGGAAAACCCTCCACCAGATGGATTAACACAGTGTCTGCAACAATGGGCTTAAACATAAATAAGATGGTTTGCCTGGCACAGAATCGGCAAGTGTTTCGATCTGCTGTACATAGGGTCGCTATGAGTAGGACTCAACTCGACAGCACCTAACAACAACAACAACAAGCTACATATTAGGGGCTGGGATTTAGCTCAGTTGGTAGAGCACTGCGCTGCAGTGTCTGAGGTCCGGAGTTTGATTCCCAGCACCGCAAAAATGGGAGAAGGACCTGGCAAGCCACTCCCAAGGCAATCCCGAAATGGTCAGCCATTGAAAACCCTATAAGGGTCGCTATGAGTCAAGCTACACATTGGAGCCCTGCTGGTACTACTCACCTAAGACCATGCAGGTTGTACTTCCTGATTCCAGAAGACATCATCCCAAAGACTGTGATGTGCACGTCCCTCCTAGATTTAGGCAATGCACATCCTGCACCACCATCCTTGGTAGGCTTGCGCAGGCCTGCCCCTCACTCAGAGTAGACCCAAACCACTCCTGGGCAGCCCTTCTGACTCTGTTTCTCAGGTGATCTTACTGTCCGCTCACATTCTCGTTCCTCAACTTCAGATCACCCCATTGGGGGAGAATAGAAGTGGTGTGGCCAGCGAGAAAGGCTGCTGTTGTATGTGTCGTTAACTCAGGTGAACTCATAGTGACCCTCATAGGGTTTTCATGACTGACTGTTTCAGGATTGTTTCAGAAATGGATTGTCACATCCTTTTCCCAGTTATGTGGTGCTGGGCATCAAACTCAGGGCTACAGAGACCACAGAGCAGCACTCTACCCACTGAGCTAAACCAGTGTGGGCAAAACTGGGGGAAGTTTCCTTTCCGCCCTCTCTAAAACTTACCTGAAGCTTGTTCTCTTACTTCTCAGGGCCAGTGGCTGATTTTTAAGACAGTGTGCTACCTGCTCTGTCTCTGGCCCACAGCCTGGACTCTCCAGCTTGGTGCTTGGGGGCCCAACTGGGCTAAAGTGGCCTGTAGGCAGTAAAAGGATGTGGAGGGGATCACTAGGTTTTCACTCACAGGTGAGCTTGAGCAAGAAACCTTGGAGATGGCTGTTGCACCGCTAGTTCAATTTAAGTGTTACTGAGTCTCAATCCCCAAGTCATTTCCCTGTGAGCCTGCAAGAAAAGACAGAGCATGGCTCTCAAGGCCAGTCCAGTTCCCTGTGCACTAATGACACTTCCTGGACATCAAGTCCTTGCAGTTTCCAAACAAAACCTTGATGCACCAATCTCAGGGCTCCTGGGAAACATGCAGTCACTCCCCCAGGCTTTGCTCAGGGGTCCTCACTGATTGCCACCCATCTGCCCTCCCACCCTCCAGCCCCTCTTCCCTGCCTGCTCACCCCTCCCCGCTTCCACCAAGAAGAGAAGGCAGCTCTCAGTGCCCTCTGTGAAACTGGCCAGAGGGCACAGTGGACCCTGAGTTGTGCCGCTTAATAACATCACCTGCTCCAGGAAAAGCTTCATCCAGTTGCTCAGATTATACCAGTGGCTGACAGGCTTGAGATACACACATCCACCAGGTTAATTTTACCAAGTTCCTGGGCTGCTTCACATGTTATCTGCCAAATAGCAAAAGGCAGCAGCTTTTCATTCAAAAAGCTTTTAAAGAAGACACAAGATAAAATAGACACACCACTGAATTGGAATCATTTTTTACTCTGCTTTAGTTATTTCTCTTAAAACAGTTTGTGATTGGCTCTTACATTGTTCTTGTTGTTGTTGTTGCTAGGTGCTGTGGAGTGATGTGCAACTCATAGTAACCCTCAAAGGGTTGTCAATGATTGGTTATTTTGGGAGTGGGCTGCCACTTCTTTCTCCCATTTTTGCAGTGCTGGGGATCGAACCCAGGGTCTCTGAGATTCTGGAGCAGCACTCTACCAACTGAGCTAAAGCCCAGCCATTTACATTGTTCAGACTTACCAAAAATAATAATAATAATAATAATAATAACAAAAGGATATAATGAATAACTGTGGACTCACTACCCAAGTTGAAAAATGAAATATTAATGTGTTGAAAAGTACCAGTGTAAAGCAATCTCATCTCTTTCCTCCTCCCTCAGTTCAATTTGATCTTCACTGTCCCCACCTGTCTTTATACCTCACATTATTATTTTAACTTTTTACCTTGAGATAAGTGTAAACTCTCATGCAGTCATTGTTAGGCAGGACGTGTTACAAAATGGCTCCTCCCTATAAGGTGGTGCCTTCTTCTACCCATTATCCCCCAGTCCTAAATAAGTCCACCAAAAAAGCCCAGCAAAACTTGAAATCTGTCCCAGGCTTGGCAACTGATAACTACCTCCTCTTCCCTCTTCCAGCGTATCAGAACTCTCCACGCACACACTTCCTACCTATCCCCATACTGCAGGTCAATCACCCCTTACACCTCCTCCTAGAGCCCATAAAAGCCTTGCTCCTTCCTCCCCCAGCAGCTGCTCTCTCCTTTGCTAGAGACATCCCAGCAGCTTCTCTCAATAAAGGTCTGTTGAGTTTATGGGTTTGTGGCTTCTTACCTGACAGTCATAACAGATAGTATGTTGTTGTTGTTGTTGTTGTTGTTGTTGTTGTTGTTAGGTGCTGTCGAGTCAGGTCCAACTCATAGTGACTCTACATACAACAGAACAAAACACTCCCTGACACTGTGCCATGCCCAGGACTATGGGTCAGTGCTTCTCTGCTATTCATAGGGTTTTTGATGGCTGATTGTTCTGGGATTGTTTCAAGAGTGGGCTGTCATTTCCTTCTCCCATTTTTTGTGGTGCTAGGGATCAACACCAGGGCCTCACAGAGGGTGGAGCAGCACTCTACCAACTGAGCTAAACCCCAGCCCACAGATAGTGTTGTTGTTGTTGTTATTGTTGTTGTTGTTAGGTGCCATTGAGTCGGTATCCAACTCATGGCGACCCTCATAGGGTTTTCAATGGCTGACTGTTTCGGAATTGCCTTGGGAGTGGATTGCCAGGTCCTTCTCCCATTTTTGCGGTGCTGGGAATTGAACTCGGGACCTCAGAGACTGCAGCACAGCGGTCTACCAATTGAGCTAAATCCCAGCCCCACAGATAGTATAGGAAGCCCATATACCCTACATCTAGTTTCATCCAGTGGTAACATCTTACCAAACTATAGTATGTTGTCACAAGGAAATGAATATTGGTACAGCCTACTGACCACCTAAATTGTTACATGTATCAATAATTCTAATCTTTCTTGCTGAGTCAGATTCCACTTTATGGATGTACCACAGTTTGTCTAACCCTTCCTCTGTTGAAGGACATTTGGGTTATTTCCAGTTTGGTGCTAATATAAACACAGCCACTATGAATTTTGAGTAGAGATTTTGGTGTGAATCTAAGTTTTCATTCCTTTGGTCTGAAATTGCAAGTGCTGGGGTGTATGGTAAGCATATGCTGTTACTTTAAACTATAGTGTTAATTTTCATCTTTTACCCATGTAACAGAATCACATCATGTGTATACTTTACCACGACTCACTGCTCTTGCTCAACATACATTTCTTCTGTCTCATCCACATTGATATAGGTTGTTGTTGTTATTGTTAGGTGCTATCGAGTTGGTATCTGACTCATAGCCACCCTGTGTACAACAGGGGAAACACTATTGTCAGTGCTTCTCTACTGTTCATAGGGTTTTCAATGACTGATTGATTTTGGGGAGTGGGTTGCCGGGTCCATCTCCCAAGCCTACAGCACCTGGTGTTCCCAGGTGGTCTCCCATCCAAGTACTAACCAGGCCCGACCCTACTTAGCTTCTGAGATCTGAGAGGATCAGAGGCCTCAAGGCTAGGGCTGCAGGCTTGATATAGGTAGCTCTAGTTTATTTGTACAGTTATGTTGCACCTCATTGTATGAATATCTATAATTTATTTGTTCATTTTGATTCAGATTCTAGCAAGCATAAAAATATTTACAAGGAAATGGATTTGGTAGGTATCTTCCAGGTTTTAGAATGGAAAAATATAGGGAAAGTCTTCAATAGTCTAAACGACAAGACTTGGTGATTTAGTCTTAGTTCTTCCCACTAGATTACCTTGGTAAGGCAACCATTCTAAGCTCAACTTTCTCGTCTATAAAATGTGAATCTCGATAATAATAACAATACTTACCTTAATACTTGTGGGAATTAAATGAGAATGGTAGGTCAGCAAGCCAAAGGAAGACTCTCTACTAGATGGATTGACACAGTGTCTGCAACAATGGGCTTAAACATAAAAAAGATTATGTGCCTGGCATGGTGTCAGGTACTGTTTTGCTCTGTTGGACATAGGGTTGCTATGATTTGGACCTGACTCCATGATATTTAGCAAAGGAGCTATGTTATATGAAATAAACTAAATTAAAGCATTGTTGCTAAATAAGTGGAAATAATATTTATTAGTTAATAATTATAATTAAATATTCTCACCAATGGAAACAACTAAACTATGCATTTTGAATATTTCATGGAAAATCCATTTCAAATACTTCTCCCCCCATATACCTCTGTTGTCTCCCTGGGTTGCTTTGTCACACCTATCCTGTTTGGGGGGTCAGAAAACACCATGAGTATGCAAGATTAGGGTAACCATGGAGGTCCTGGTTCTCAACTCCCTTTAAGGTAGAGATTGTTGTCCCATTTTTATAGATGAGAAAACTGAAGCTCCATTGTTGAGTAGCTGCCCAGGATCACAAAAGAACTGGAATCTGTTGCCTTTAGTCTGGCTCCACTGACCCCACCCAAGATTCCTCAGTGTTGGGAAGGGCTTTCAGGAACCCTTGGGATGCCCACACACTGTGTCCAGGCCCAGAAGTTAGAAGGGATTCCACTCCCACCCCAAGGTGGCTAAAGGCTCTTCCCACTGCCCAGCACCACTGAAAACCAAACTCCATCCCCAGAGACCCTCCAGGTGGTCCACACCAGCTCCTTGGGGAGAGACTGAGGCTGTCTGAGTGAGATGCAGGAAGGAGGAGGGGAGGGAAGCTTTGTAGCACCCACTGCTGGACTGCCAAGCTCATCAACAACTGGGGTGATGTGACACAGGTCTCCAAATACTGCACACGTGTGAGTTTTTGGGAAGGAGATGTTTGGGACCTACAACAAGGAGCGGGGGCACTGGAGGAGGTAGCTGGTGAGGAGCATTGGTACAGAATGCAAGAGGGAGGCGGAGCCACTTTCCTGTTTCTTGTCTCAGTTCCTCCTCCTATAAAGTGCAAGGGACTGGTGTTCCCTAAGGCCCTAAGGTCCAGTCTGACTCTAGAGTGTTTTTTAGGTGGAGGAGACCTTTCACATCCTGCAGGGGGCACCGAGTCCCTGGGCGAGGCAGAGACTAGCAGGACCCTGTGCAGAAAACCAGAGGCTGCCAGCCCAATAAGCCCTGAGGGCCTTTTGAGAACTGTGGGTGGCTGGAAAGCCTCGAGGGAGTGAGAAAGCCATGAGACAGTCAGAGTGAATGACAGTGTCTTGCGAAGACAAAGATGCACTGGCAAGGCAATAAGGCCCAGAAAGGCTGAAAAGCAATGGCCCTCAGCTGAGGGAAGTTGTCAGCGGAGTGGAGGGCTCTGCTGGCCCCCACTCCCTTCTCTCCTTTTTCCGCCACCTCTTCTTAATAGGTTATTCAGCTGTTATTCACACACCATCTAATTTACCCATTCAAAGTATACAATTCAGTAGGTTTGGGTATACTACATTATTAGTTTTTTTTAATTGTGGTGAAATATATGTAACATAAAATTTTCCTTTTAACCATTTTTAGGTGTGTGATCCAGTGGCACTAATCACATTCACTATCACATGTACAATCACATTCACATGTACAATCATCACCACTACATGTTCCAAAACTTTTTCACTATCCCAAACAGAAGCTCTGTACCCATTAGGCCACAACTCCTTATTCCATCCTCCCCCATCCTCTAGTAACCTCTAGTTCCCTTCCTGTCTCTATGAATTTGCCTGTACTAGATACTTCATCTCCCATGTGTCTGTCAGTTTGTCGTGCTGTGGGGGATTGCACATTGTTGTGCTACTGGTATTTCAGATACCAGCAGGGCCCCCATGGTGGATGGGTTTCAGCTAGGCTTCCAAACTGAGACAAACTAGGGAAAAGGACCCGGCAGCCCACTCTCAAAACACCAGACATTGAAAACACTATGAATTATCAGAGAAGCACTGCCAAATATAGTGCCAGAAAATGAGCCACCCAGGCTAGAAGGCATTCAAGAAATGACTGGGGAAGAATCATCTCCTCACATAAAGTCAACCTTACTGGCAAGAATGGAGTAAAGCCCTTGAGATCTCCTTTTGCTGGTGTGGCACAACTTAAAATGAGAAGAAACACAGTATCTGCAACAATGGGCTCAAACATTAAAAGATCAGGTACCTGGCACACTGTTGGGTAGTGTTTTGTTCTGTTGTACTTAGGGTTGTTATGAGTTGGACCCACCTGGATGGCACCTAACAACAACAACAATAACAAGATATTTCATATAAGTGGAATCATGCAGTATTTGTCTTTATGTGTCTGGCTTATTCACTTAGCATAATGTTTTCATTGTTTATCCATGTTGCAACGGGTATCAGAACTTATTCTTTTTTATGCTGGACTGTTCATTTTCATTGAATAAAATACATTTTGGTACCATTATATGCATTTCCAAATGCTAGCGCCTATCAGCCATAGTACTGTGGTACCTGATCCCATCAGATCTTGGAAGCTAAGCAGGGTCGGGCCTGGTTAGTACTTGGATGGGAGACCACCTGGGAACACCAGGTGCTGTAGACTTGGGAGAAGGACCCAGCAGCCCACTCCCAAAAATCAATCTGACATTGAAAACCCTATGAATAGCAGAGAAGCAGTGACAAAGTGTTTCACCTGTTGTATGCAGGGTCACTATGAGTTGGATACCAACTCAATGGCACCTAACAACAACAACGTCATCCTCACAGACAGCCCTATAAGGCTGGTTAGGTTGTTGTTAGGTGCCGTCGAATTGGTATCCGACTCATAGTGACCCTCATAGGGTTTTCAATGGCAGACTGTTTCGGGATTGCCTTGGGAGCGGATTGCCAGGTCCTGCTCCCATTTTTGCGGTGCTGGGAATTGAACTCAGGACCTCAGAGACTGCAGCACAGTGCTCTACCAACTGAGCTAAATCCCAGCCCCATAAGGTTGGTAGAATTAGCTAATTTCTACTTTATAGGATGAGGCACAGAGAGGTCAAGTATCTTATCCAAAATCATACAGGCAGTCAGTGGGGAGCCAGTACTGCATCCAAAGCCAGAGTCCAGACCCTAGCCCTGGCACGTCCACATCCTTCTCCACTCGGCTCCTCTCCTATGCACTGGCCCTCCCCTTGCCATCCATGGCATGCATTCTCTGGCCCTGTGGGTTCTCTTCATGGTGCTTGGGCTCAGGGAAGCTGCCCCTTTCTCCTTCCCAGGTGGCTGGGTTCCCACCTACGGTCACCACTGGAAGCTCTATAGGCCATGAGGTCAGTGGACCTAGAGTGCTTTGCTATCCTCACCTGCTGATCTCTGTGCCTTGAAGCCTCACTATACCAGACAGACCAAGGAGAGGCCTGCGGCCACCAGGACCAGGTCCAAACTCAGTCACCACGTCCATTTGTAATCCACAGTTAATACCCCAGAGGCCCTTCTTGCGGCTTGGCTGAAACTCTTCTGTGATAAAAGCCTGGTTTCCAGGGGTGAAAGGGCAATCGGAGGTGGTCTTCTATAATACAGTTTCTAATAGAAAATGTGTAGCTGTAATACCGGGCATGGTGGCACATACCTGTAATCCCAGCACTCTGGATGATGAGCCAGGAGGATCATGAGTTCAAAGCCACCTGGCTTACATATTGAGGGAAGGAAGGAAGGAGGGAAGGAAAGAGTGAAGGAGGGAGGGAGGGAAGGAGAGAGAGAGGGAGAGGGAAAGAGATAGAAAGAGAGAGAGAAAGAAAAAAGAAAGAAAGAAAAAGAGAAAGAAAGGAAGGACAGAAAAGAGAGAAGGAAAGAGAAAGAAAAGAAAGAAAAGAAATAAAAGAAAGAAAGAAAGAAAGAAAGAAAGAAAGAAAGAAAGAAAGAAAGAAAAGGGAAGGGAAAGGAAAGGAAAGAAAAGAAGGAAGGAAAAAAGGAGGAGGAGGGAAGGGAAGGGAAGGTGCAGATTCAAACCCATCACACTCCTGGAAAAGTTAAAAGAGCCCCCCACTTCTAGACACTCAGTCTGAGCGCACCCACTCCCGTCATTCTTCCTCCTTGCTCCCATATCTTGCAGGGAGTTGCCCCCGGCGCTGTGCCTGCACTTCTGTCCCCAATGCCATCTACTAGCACAAAGCACTTCCACATATGCCCCAGCCCACAACCCCTTACCCAAACACATGGGGCCCCATGAGCTTCAGAATCTGGACAGGTTTCACTTTTAGTTCAGTGATATGATGCTCGTCCCCTCTGCTGCGTGCCATCCCAGCAGGGTCTGGGCCAACTCCCCGTCATCAGGCACATTAATACTTGTGCAGTGTGAGGCATGAATATTCACACCAAGCAGGATAAATAAAACACTATAAATAGCCACAGCTCAGGGCAGGTTTTGCCTCCAAATGAGTTTCATAAGGACTGCTCCTGGGTTTCCTGCTGCCGACCTGTGCCCAATGGGAGGCAGGGCCCACTGTGATTAGGCCTGGGCTCACCTGATTCCTCCGCCAGCTCCTATTCAGCTCCCTGCCAGTCATCATCCACATCTGGGGTCCCCCAGTGATCTCCTGCAGCCTGCTCCTCTCCTCCTGTTCTTGTCATCTGCTCTGAGACCTTGCAGACCACCCTTGAGAGCCAAGTCCCTGTCTCCCAAGGCTCCTCCCCAAGCTCCCACTGATCTAGGCTCCCTCCACCAAGGGACCTTTCACTTGCCAGGCTCCTCCAGGCACAGAGTAGGACAGGGACTTTCCTCTGTCACAGGAGAGGTATGTACTGAAGATGGTGTGATGTGTAGACAGGGGCTGGGTGACATGGGAGAATCACTAAAGGAGACTAAGGGAGATGCTTCGCAATGCAGGCAGGTGGGGCAGCACTGGTGGGTCTCACATGAACAGACGAGGGCACCCTGTTCCCCCTGCATGAAATCTGGGGTTGAGGAACACTGAGGGAGCAGACTTCCCAATATGCCTTGAGTCACCAAAGCACAGGCAAGGCTACTTTGGGGCCCTGGATACAACATGAGACCAGAATGGTGACCACTTCTTGTGCACATTATAAAAAGGCTTGGGTTGGGGTTTAGCTCAGTTGGTAGAGTGCTGCTCTGCACTCTCTGAGGCCCTGGGTTCAACACCAAGCACCACAAAAATGGGAGAAGGCCCTGGCAGCCCACTCCTGAAACAATTAGCCATTGAAAACCCTATGAATAGCAGAGAAGCACTGACCCAGTGCCTGTCATGGCACAGTGTTGGGGAGAGTTTCCTTCTGTTATACATATGGTTGCTATGAGTCAAACCCAACTCATGGGCACCTAACAACAATAAAAAGGCTGTTCCTCCAGGCAGGCAGGGGCAGGCAGGCAGTAGGGAAGCCCTGGCTTGGATGGCTTTGGGTGTGGTCAACACAGGGGGATCCTGGAGGCCTGAAGGTGAGTCCCCCAAGAAGTGCTGGGGATGTATTTTGCATAGAATTGTACTTTGATGTTTTGGAGGTGAGAGACAACACCCAGAGGGGTGTGTCCTGAATTGTCACCGCCTTAATACCCTAGGACTGGGACACCTGGGGCCAGGCGAAAGGCTTCTTTGGCCCCTAGGTAGCTAGCGACACCCTTCAGCCTGGTTCTCCAGAATCGCTGCAATTCCTCCCATGCAGTTAGGAGGGAGGCCCCCAACCCCGTCCTGGCTGGAGCAGGGGACGGAGGGCGGTGGGCGTGGCCTCAGCATAGGGTCCAGGGGCAGAGTATCTCCCACCTCCAGGGTTCTGCAGTGCCCCTTCCCGACCCGACCCAGGCACACCACAAAAGTACAGTGGGCACTGGAGAGAAGAAGAGAGAAGGGGAAGATCATTAAGCATAAAAAGATGACAAATGAAGACAAATGGAGAGGAAAAAACCATGAGAACCGTGCGCTTCAGCTCACCGCCCTGCTCCCCACTTCCCCTAGAAGATCAAATTATGACCTGAAATCACTGGATACATATTTTAGTATGTGGGTAATTTAAAGGATTAGAGTGAGACAAAGAATTCATAAGCTGCAGTCACATTAGAAGACAAATTGTTTCCATTAATCTCTGAAGAAGGGAGGGAAGGATAGAAATGAGAAAATGTGCCTGAGCGGGACAAAGGCAGGGGGAGGGAAGCGTGCTTGGGCAGGGGTGCCTTAGACAATGGTGCTTTCTTCTCTCCTGCCTCCTCTGGGCCACCCCAACCCCAGCAGACTTCTCTCCAAATAAGGCTAATCTGCATTGCAGATTTATCTCAGCTGCTTTGGCTTCTGTTGCCAACCAGAGACGGTTTAAATAACATGTATTGTTCTGTGTGATTCCTTATGCAAATGTTTTTGGCCTGTTTGCTATTCCTGAATAATTTCCAGAGCTTGCTATCTGGGGAAAAGAAAAAGTTTGCTCTCCCAGCTGTGTCAGGAGTCACCTGCCAGAGGCAAGGGGCACGAGGACAGTGTTTCAATGGGCCCAGCCCTGCTCTGGAAGGCCGGCAATGGTGTCTCAAAGATCCAGGTCTGCGAGCCCCACCCCTGGCTGGGTTCTGGGATGGAGAATGTCATGGCAGGAAAGAATCCCAAGAATCTAGTCTAGTAGTGGGATTTTATAGTAGAGGGAACAGGGGCCCAGCGGGGGACGTCCCTTGGTGCCCAGGTTCTGGGTCTCTCCATCGAGGGCAGGCAGCCAGGACCCCTCTGAATGACCTCAGATGGGACAACTGAACTGGGTACCCACTTTTTCCTAGGAACAGGGTTACACAGTGAAGACACAAAACAGGCCTCACTGCCCAGCAGCCAACGCTCTGGAGCGGAGGCCGGGGGCCCAAGAAGCAATGCAACCTTCAAAGCTTCTTCCCTCTCGCGTCCACAGCTCCCACGTTCTGGGACTTTCTCAGAACTCTAAAGCCAGAACATGCTACTCTCCATTCTGAACACATCCTGGCACTCCCGCCTTTTGAGACAGCAGAAGGCCAGTCCTTTAAGGGGGACAGGCATAGCCCTAGGGAACCCCTTTCTGTGTCCCTGCACCCTGTCATTCACTCACTCACTTGAACCATGTACTCATTCACCAAACATGTGCCTCCTCTGACGATCATTACTCAGATGTATCCACTCTGAAATCTAGCCGAACTGGGTCTGGACCTGTACGCTGTACTTTCTGAAGAATGCCAGGCAATTTTCAGTTCTACATCACACTTTCCTCACCTGTTCAAAGGATGCAAAAAGTTGAGAGATGATTATGGAAGGTAATGTGTGCAAAGTTCATGATGCAGAACCTGGCGCCTGACAGCCATCCCAAAATTATCATTTTGAGGGAAAAAATGTGAACTCTACTAGGCACTGGGAAGCCAGAAGTGAGCCCCCATGTCTCTTCCCCCACTTGCTGTCCTAGCAGAGCCTGGCGCCAGTGATAACAACTTCTTGGGACCACCCTGCAGAACCAGAGCCTAGATATTCCTCTACTTAAACCTAGAGCTGATGTCAGCTCCCCAAAAAGGGACTGAGGGGTCACAGGTCTCCCTTATCTACTCCTCCTCCCAATGTGCACATTGATTAAATCTGCTTTCTCTGCTCTTCACCATTATTCATCACTTTAATTGGAGTACTGGGGACGAGTGGCCAAACCTACCTCGAGGTACAGCAACTTTGCCCTAAACTCTGGCTAAAAAGGAAGGGGGAAAGTTCTTCAGGCTGATCAGGGCAGGGGATCAGCCAAAAGCAAGCCATTTAGGCAGACACTCAGAGGACCAGACAAGTATAGCTTGTTCCAGAATCCAAGGACTGGCTAGTGTGGTCTGAGCAGCATTTCCCAAAGTGTGGCATGTGGACTTGAGGGGAATCTGGCTGGTCTCTCGGGGAGCTGCTCCCTCCTCCGCTCCCCCTTCAGAGCTCATACCCTTCATCTGGGATCCCACCCTAGGGACCCTCCCTCTGTTCCAAAGGGCTGTGCAGAGACCTGAGTGACAGGATTTCAGCCCTAGCTGGATCCTAGGCTTGAGAATCATTATTCTGTGCACCAGGAAATAGGTAGCATTAGCACAAAAGTTTTCTTTCCAAACAACTAATGGTAAGTAAAAAAGCACGAGACCAGGGGTGGTGGCAATGCCTGGCATCCTGGTGACTCGGGAACAGAGGCAGGAGGATTGCAGGTTCGAGGCCAGGGGAAGCCTGAGTAAGACTCTGTTTCAAGATAAAAAAAAAAAAATTTAAAAATGAGCTAGGGGTGCAGCCCAGTGGTAGAGCACTTGCAAAGTATGTGCGAGGCCCTGTGCTCAACACCCACGCATCGAGGAAAAGAAATAAAAGAAAAAAAGCATGAGTAAATTTAAAATAAATTAGGTAAATAACTGTGTGGGTGATGCTCAGAGACAATGAACTCTTTGGAAGCCGTTTAGGGAAGCCCGCCTGCATGGATGGCAGAGTCCCAGGTTCTGAGGCTGGAAAGGCAGAGTAGCCATGGAGGACTTCACAGGCCAGGCCTGAGAGCTCTTGCTGTATGACAGCAAGGACTTGAGCTGGTTTTCCTCACTCAGCACCCCCTGGCACCGCTGCAGGGGTGCCAGGACTGGGCTGTGCTCCCTTCTGTGGAGGTCGCACACAGTGGGTCGGTGGCCCTGTGTGATGTGACCTGAAGACAATGGGGGTCTTCCCGAGGCATTGCAAGCAGGATGCTCCTCACGCTGGCTCCAGGTTGCTCCTGGACTCACCCTTCTGTGCAGCCTCCACTGTGTTATAGGGCAAATGGGATCGTGAGGACCCTTTTCCAGAGGGAGGAGGCTAACTGGGGCAGCTGGGCTGCGATGCCCATCAGACACTCCACAGTGTGACACTTGTCAAAAACCTCCCAAACTGGAACAGAGGACAGGACAGGACCCTTCAAATTCTGACTTGGCCCCTCAACACATTACTACCCCCTCTCTCCCTCCATCTCTTCCCCTGAACCGTGCAGAGAGCACTTGTAAGAACCAAGTGGGTACCCTAGAGCTCTGAGCATCTCCTTGGCAGAGTGAGCAGTGCACAGCACAAGCTCCTATCACTGGGAGACTCTCCAAGTGAGGCCTAGACACCTGTGTTTCTACCAAGCACCCCAATTAGTGGTGGTTTAGACCCAGGTTTGGGACCTGCAGCTCTTAACTAACTGTTAGGTTCTCAGAGTTCTGGGTCTGCTGCCCTTCAGCTCCTCCCTGTCAGGTTCAGGACTTCATTCCCTGCAGCTGGGCCTCAGCCATAGCATCATCTGGCCCCTGGTCCTTTGGGACCAAGGGGAAAAGTGAGTGATAGGATCTGTCCCAAGTTCTGTCGGGTCAGATGCAAAATCACTGAGCTTTCTCCTGCCACCTGCTCTCTGCTCCAAGTCACAGCACACATGCACCTGAGGTGGACCCAGTGGTGACATTTGAGGACAGAGACAGAAAAAGAAACTTCCCACAAATGGAATAGTGCTCGCTGCTAACTCTGTTTCCTAATATGAGGTTTGATCATTATCCTGTGATGTTCTGGCAAGAGCTGCCTAACAATTCAGCTCATTTCCACAAGCAAACAACACAGCGAGGCACAGGGAGAGGTGGGACTCCAGAGTGACCATGGGGCCCAGGAAAGTCAGTGGACACCAAGATGATTACTATGGCTCTGAATAATAGTCATCATAATGTCACTATATCTAGTACCTTTCCTTTTTATTGTTACTTCTAAGTGTTGGATGGGGTACAGAGTAATAAGTCACTTGCTACATCCATTATGCAACTATTAAATCAGTTTTGTTTACACATTAATCACCTTACATATTTTACAGAACATTATGAACTAAAGAAAAGGGGATAAAAGTAGAAATTTTAATTAATATGCAATGAGAATTATATACAATCATGGATTATACCCTCATTGATTTTTTTCTTTTTTCTTCTTCTTTTGTTCATATATTCATTGTGTTGCATCCTTTACTTTGTGCTCTTCCTCTCTTTACCCCTCTATGTTGCTCCTCCACCCTTTGCCCCTTCCCCAACCTCTGCTCCCACTCTCTGATCCCCTTCCCACTCCTATTGGGTCCACCTGTATTTTCCATTCTTAGATAAGTATGATTGTCCATTTTTATATATCTATATCTGGGGCTGAGATTTAGCTCAGTTGGTAAAGCACTGCTCTGCAATCTCTGAGGTCCCGAGTTTGATTCCGAGCACCACAAAATGGGAGAAGGACATGGCAACCCACTCCCAAGGCAATCCCAAAACAGTCAGCCATTGAAATCCCTATGAGGGGCGCTATGAGTCGGGCTCGACTGGATGGCACCTAACAACAACAACAACTATATATGTGTGTGTGTGTGTGTGTGTGTGTGTGTGTGTGTATATGTACATATACATATATACATACATATATACATATATATACATATATATATACATACATATATATGTATGTATAAAATTTTCCTTTAAATTAGATTTAGCTTACACATATGAGTGAGGACATATGGTATTTCTCTTTTTGAGTCTGAGTTAATTTGCTTAAAATGATATTCTCCAGTTCCATTCATTTTGGTGCAAATGACATAATTTCATTCTTCTTTCTTGCTAAGTAATAGTCCATTGTGCTTATATACCACAGTTTTTAATCCATTCCTCTGTTGATGGACATCTTGGTTGGTTCCATACTCTTGCAATTGTGAAGAGTCCTGTATTAAATATGGAAATGTGGGTGTCCCTGTGGTATGATGATTTATCTTCCTTTGGTTATATTGCCATTGGTGGTATAGCTGGGTCATATGGCAGTTCCATTCTTAGTTTTCTAAGGTAACTTTATATTGATTTCCAAAGTGGCTGAACTAATTTATAGTCCCACCAGCAGTACAGAAGTGTTCCTTTTTCTCCACATCCTCACCAGCATTTGTTATTATTTGTTTTGTTAATCTTGGCCATTCTTACTGTAGTAAGGTGGAATCTCAGTGTTGTTTTGATTTGTATTTCCCTAATGGCTAAGGACATTGAACATTTATCAGGTGTTTATTGACCATTCATATTTCTTCTCTTGAGAACTGTCTGTTCAGTTCCATTGCCCACCTATTTGCTGGGTTATTTGTTGTTTTGGTATTTGGTTTCTTAAATTTTTGTAAATTCTAGAAATCAATCTTCTGTCAGATGTGTAGGATGCAAAGATTTTTCTCCTATTCTGTAGGTGCTCCCTTTACTGTATTAATTATGTCCTTTGCTGTACAGAAGCATTTTAATTTTATGTAATCCCATTTGTTGGTTCTTGGTGCAGTTTCCTTGGCAATTGGAGTCTTGTTAAGGAAGTACTATGTACCTATGTGTTGGAGCATGTTACCTATCATTTCTTCTAGTAGCTTTAAGGTTTCTGGTTTTATGTTGAGATCTCCAATACATTTTGAGTTGACTCTCATACAGATTGAGAGATATGGGTCTATTTTCATTTTTCTGCATGTAGATATTCAGTTTTCCCAGCATCATTTGTTGAAGAGGCTATCTTTTCTCCAATGTACATCTTTAGCCCCTTTGTCAAAGATCAGGTAGCTGTAGTTATGTGGGCATATCTCTGGGTCTTCAACTCTGTCCCATTGATCTTTATGACTATTTTTGTGCCAGTACCAAGTTGTTTTTAACCATTATAGCCCTGTAATATAGTTTGAAATAAGGTATTATGATACCTCCTGCACTTTTTTGCCAGTTAGGATTATTTTGACTATATGTGGTCTTTTGTGCTTCCATACTAATTTTAGGACTGTTTTTTCTATTTCTGTAAATTATGTCATTGGAATTTTGATCCCATAAATCATTTATGACAAACTTCAAATCATTAAAGGAAGCAATAGCAGAAGATACTAGAAGATGGAAGGACCTCCCTTGCCTAGTACCTTTCTTTAAAGAGCCTCCTTTCAACTTTCCTAGAGAGTAGGTGGGAGCAGGCATTATTTTTTCCTTTGTTAGATTGGAAACAAATCTTAGTCTCCCTAGAGTTCTCCCCCAGGGGGCCAGGGAAAAGAGGTACTATACTCGGGCTGTGGCAGGCTGGGCAAGTAGGAAAGGAGCAGGTGTTTGTAGCCATAGAGAAATGGACAAGCCCTGGAGCAGATCCTGACTTTTCTCCCCCTACATCCCAGTGAATGGCACAGTGCCCAGAACCAATGCCATTCACTTCAGCACATGCTCTTGAGGGACTGCCCTGCCCATGGGGTGGGGCAGAATGGAGGGCAGGGATCAGAGCATGATCAGAGAATCAAGGACATACAATCTCCAGGGGGGACTGAGATTGTCACACATGAAACAAAGAATGAACAACAGTGGGGTATAGAAGAAAAGAGCATGAATTTACAGTAAACATCTTGCTCTAATCTTGTGCCTTTATCTTGCTGAGCCTTAGTTTTCTCATTTGTAACACAGGGATGAAAATAATTCCCTCACCATGTTGCTTTGCAAATGAATTGTGACACAATGGTCCCCCTTATCCATAGAGGATACATTCCCAAACTCCCTGTGGAATCTGGAACTGCAAGACAGTTACAAACCCTATATTTATACTACTATTTTTCCCTATACATGCATACAAATTTAATGCATTTTCCATCTTAACTAAGCATTTATCATGCACTATGACTGTAACTTTTGCAGTTTCAGGTGTGACAGCAAAAGTAGCATGAATTTCGTTTCCCTTCTTCACAGTTCACAGAAGATGTGTTCTTAGTGTAGATACTAGCAACCTCAACATATGATTTTTTCTTTCCTTATTAAGTAGAGAACTAGTAACTTTTCCATTAAAAGGAGGAACTTTATGCCTTCTTTTTGACATATCTGAATTGCCATCATCACTACTGTTGAGGTTTAGTCCCGTTATTAAGTAAAATAAGAGTTAATTGAACACAAGCACTGTGATACTGATACCAGGGCAGTTGATCTGATAACCAAGATGGCTACTAAGTGACTAAGACTCAGGTAGTGTATACAAGGCAGATATGCTGGACATCCAGGTCTGGATGGAGTAAGAGAAAGTGAGATTCTATCATGCTAGGTAGAATGGCATGAAATTTAAAACTTGTCAGGTGTTTGTTTCTGGAACTTTTCATTTAATATTTTTGGCCCTTGGTTGATGGTGGGTAACAAAAAGCAAAATTGAGAGTAAGGAGGACTTCTACACTGTACACAAAAGCATGCATCCCACAGTGGAGCCCCACTTTCCTCTCCTTCAGCTCCCACATCTCCCATCACATCTTTCCCACATGTGCTCTTCCCTGGAAGCCAAGATGCCTCCTGTCAATCTTGCCTGACCCTTGGGTAGCTTTTCAGGAATATTCATTTAGATCACAGCCAAAGCTGAAGGACAGATCTCTGCAATCCTGCACATGCATCATCCCATAATACCAAGTCTCTGGTCTAAGAGATTTAATATGTTAGCAAGGGAAGGTAAACTATAGTTAGTTAATTTGTATATTTCCTAGCTTGAATTTGCTTTTAATGAAACTTAGCTTTTTCCCCTCCCAGGGGTAATGGAGATTATTCTAGTGTTCTATGAATTACTGTCATTTACACCTTTGGAACATGCTCACCACAATGCAGCTGTAAATAGTCCCCCTTGTTGACATCCCCTGAAGACAGAACACCTAGGAAACACCCTGTTTGGGTTTCACTGTCTCTTGCTGGAAATCATGTACATCCCCTGTGACTTCTATTCTTTAAAGATCTGAAGACCACCAGAGGGAGAGGTCCGGAGGGCAGGGCACACTAGAGGGCAGTTACCAGAGGCCTATTTCTGCTCAAAGAGAGAAAGATTTTTGCATACTTAGAGCTGTCTCATCAAGGAATGGGCTGCTTTGAGAAACAGGGAACCCAGCAGAGGATGGAGATGGTGAGGGTGTTGGTGAAAGAATTCCAGAATTGAATAGGAGGCTCGACTGTTCTCTCCAACGTTCATGGACTCTATAGTTCCAGAATGTGTAGCACACACAACACATCCTCTGATAGTCTGATAAAAAGAGGAATGAAGAGTTTTCCAAAAGGAAGGGGCCTCAGGCAGGTCTTTAAGAGTGAGAAGTGTTTAATTTAGCAGTAATGAACAGATTAGAACACTTCAGCTGTGACATTGCAAACCACAAGTTCCCCTTGTCCTGGGCTTGGCCTGCCACAGTGGCCTCCTGCTCCTGCCCTCCCAGGAGGGTGCCCAAACCTAACCACCAGTCCTTGGGGACCATTGCTAAGAGTTCAGAGGAGCCCCAGGCCTGGAAAGCGGCCTGCCTCCAGCAGGCCTGGCCATGGAGGTTCATGTTCAGCTGCTGAGGAGCTGGGCACTGAGAGCAGCATGTGCTATGGGGTAGGGATGAGTAGATAGAGGCTTGGCAGGGCCTGGGTCACCTTAACCATCAGATCCCATTACCCATTGCCCAGATGATGCTGAAGTTCAGTCAATGGAGAAGCAGCAAAAACACCAGCCCAAATGGGCTGCTGCTGGATTGATCACCACATCCAGATGCAGCTGAGCCAAGGAGTCAATAGGCATCAATCGAGGCCAATGGCTCCAGAGCTTGGAATCTCAGCTGGGCCCCTTACAATCTGGGAGACGCAGAGCAAATTACTTAACTTTTCCAAGAGTTTCTTTATCTATCAACAAGGAAGAAAACATTTACCTCATAGAGTTGCCATGATGGTAAAATGAAATAGAATAACGTGTCTACCTCCAAAGGTAAGTCAGTGTCTCTCACATAGTAGGTGCTCGATAAATACAAATCCATGTATTTCACTTCCTCATTCAGGCCAGGGGGATGGGTAGTAAGACAGGCATATTTCAAGAGATATCTAATAAGCCGGGCGCAGTGGCGCATGCCTATAATCCCAACGGCTTGGGAGGCGGAGGCAAAAGGATCGCAAGTTTGAGACCAGAGGCAGTCTGTGTAACTTGATGAGACCCTGTCTCAAAAAGTAAAAAAAAAAGGGCTGAGGGTGCAGCTCAGTGGTCCAGCACTTTTAGAGCATAAAAGCACAAGGCCCTGAGTTCAACTACCAGTACTGCAAAAAAAAAAAAAAAAAAAAAGATATCTAAGAAAGGTTTCATATTTGGGGTACAAAGAGCATCTGTCACCCCCAGTCAAGTGGATTTACAGGCCTGATGAAATTGTTCTCATTCTGAGGCAAACAATGAAAGAGAAGACAGTCATACAGAAGACACCTAATCTTGCCTTAAACCCAATAGCTTCTTTGGGGTTGTTGTTGTTGTTGTTAAGTGCCTTCAAGTTGGTATCTGACTCATAGCAACCCTGCGTACAACAGGTGAAACCCTATTGTCGGTGCTTTTCTGCTGTATGTAGGGTTTTCAGTGGCTGATTGATTTTTGGGGAGTGGGTTGCCAGGTCCGTCTCCCAAGCCTACAGCACCTGGTGTTCCCAGGTGGTCTCCCATCAAAGTACTAACCAGGCCTGATCCTTCTTAGCTTCCAAGATCTGAAGGGATCAGATGCCACAGGGCTACAACTGCAGGCTCTTTGGGGATAGTGACCCTAATTGTGCACCTAAAATATGGGGACAATTACCACTCTCCTCTCTCCTTCCTCCTCAGTCTTTCCGGCTGGGTTGGGTAATATGGCAAGTCCCCCAATTTAGAGCAATCGTAGGCAAGTCACTGAGCCCAGTGTCTTTGTCTGTAAAGGGACATCATACCTGCTTCCCTGGGACAATGCCAGGTCTCAGTACCTGAGTATAAATCCCCTAGCACAGTGCTCACAGGCAACAGACTTTCAAAAGTCACTCATTGCTATCCCTTCTCTTCCACCTGCTGTGGACTCTAGCTGTTAATTGGGCCATCGCAGAGATGCTGGTCACCCAGCTGTCTTGATGACTCTCTCAGTGTCCCTAGTGGTGACGATGGCCTGCAGTAATGGGGACAGTAGCAGGACAGAGTGGGGAGAAGGCAAAGGACACTGAGAAAACTGGTCATCTTTTATTAGAAGGAAGTTCTGGGTGGATCCAAAGGGAATTAGTGTCCGTTATCTCACGCCAGATGCCACCCTGATCTATCTTTAGGACTTCTAACCACTTGAAGGTTCCAGGGATATGAGCATCCCTGCTCTCCAAGGTTGGCTCTATAAATACGCTCCCACCCGGCTCAGCAGCTCTCTCCTCTGATCCAGAAATAGTTCCTCCTCCTGGCAGCTCTCTCCACTCCCGACACTGGCTTTGGAAGACACTGAGCAGAAACACAGTGTCTCTATCTCCCGCCTCCCTCCCCTGCCTCCGCATCTCCGAAGGCCACACTGTACTGCACTACTTTAGTGTGCCACTTGGAGCAGGGACTGCAAAAGAAAAAAAAAAAAATTCATTGCCTGTGAGCATGCAGGAAGGCAGACTGGCGGGAGGAGGAGGACATTCTTCATTAGCCATTTTCTGAGCAGGGCAAAGGCCCTGGGCCCTGGAGGGACATTAGTAGAGACAGATACAGCCTCTGTCCACTGGAAGCATGGAGTCTAGTAAGCCTATGCATAAAGCAAACAACCAACCGCTGTTCAGCGAGGCCCAGAAATCTGAACATCTGAACTACTTGGAAAAATGGAGCCTGAAGAGAAAAGGGAGAAAAATTCTCAAGAAAGCAAAGAAATGGTGTATTTCCTCCATTTTCTTTTGTCTAGGTGCTTCTCATTTTGTGCTGGCTGCCTGCATAAGTCAGGCTATAAAGTGAATGTCCAACATTTGAATGACATTCAGAAGGCCCAGATGGGAGAAGGATGTGGCAATCTACTCCCAAAACAATCCCAAAACAATCAGCAATGAAAACCCTATGAGGGTCACTATGAGCCAGACCCAGCTCAATGGCACCTAACAACAAGAAATAAAAGGACCACAGGAACTCTATGTTTGAGGTAACCTTTGTTGTTGTTGTTAGGTGCTGTAGAGTCAGATCCAACTCATTGAGACCCTAAGTACAGCAGAACAAAGCACTACCCAACACTATTCCATGCACATGACCTTTTCATGTTTGAACCCATTGTTGCAGCTCCTATGCTTCTTCTCATGTTTAGTCCTGCCACATCAGCAAAAGGAGGTTCCAGGGGCTTTACTCCGCTTCCATTATTTAGGTTGACTCTACTTTGAGGAGGCAACCATTCTCCTGTGGTCTTTTGAATGCCTTCCAGCCTGGGGGGCTCATTTTCTGGCTATATTTGACAGTGCTTCTCTGCTATTCATAGTGTTTTCAATGGCTAATTGTTTTGAGAGTGGGATGCCTGGTCCTTCTTCCTAGTCTGTCTTAGTCTGGAAGCTCAGCTGAAACCTGTCTGCCATGGGTGGCCCTGATGGTATCTGAGATACTGGTGGCATAGCTTTCAGCATCACAGCAACACGCAAGCTCCCAACAGCATGACAAGGTGACAGATATTTGGGGGAAGGTAACCTTAGGTGAGTTTATCTGTGATGGCACTGATGGCTTGCTGTGAGCACCTAGAAGCCAGCCGCCCCTCCAGGCTGGGTCCCGGTCATCACGTTCTGAGAGGCCTCTGTCCCCTGCCAGCTGCCAGTAGAGGGATCTGTACCATTCTTGCCCCTGTCAGGGAGGCCTAGAGTGACTCCTCCCTCCTTACCACCCTAGGAATGCCCAGGAGACTTCCAGGGTCAGCAGCTAGATGGAGAGGAGGCCAGGGGGAGAGGGAAGAGGAACAGAAAGGACCGAGAAACACAAAGGAAAATTGGAAGGCAAAGAAGAGGGAGGTAAATAAATGGTCCTCACTCTCCATCTGCCGTCGCCTCCCTTCAACCTGAGCCTCAGCCAAGCAGCCCCCGCCCTGCTGTGCACACCACACGCACACCTCCAACCCCAGTGCCCATGCGGGTCCCAAGCTCCACATCACGGAGGAGAAAAGCAACACATGGACCAGGCCACACGTGGCTGTCAAGCTGTGTGACCACAGCAAGACCTGGCCCCTCCCTATGCCTCAGCCAGGTGCTGAGTAAATACCTTCAGGGATGTGGTGCAACTTTCCCCTAAAGAGGGGTGTGCAGTCATAGCAGACCTGGCCCATAGACCCGCGAGAGTGACAGGTGCCCAGGAAATGGCCCCGGCCCCACTTGCATCATTGTTCCCTGGGAAAGGCCAGCTCCTGAGGGGTCAGAAAGCTGTGACTGGGATCCAGTCACAGGCTGAGGATGATGCCCTCTCACACCCATGGGACCCTCCCTGGGACCCTCTTGCCACCGCTTGTAACTCTGGGGCTGTTTCATGGCTTGGTGCCAGCAGCCCTGAGCTGCTATTTCGAGCCGCTGATGATTTTTTAAGCTCCAGTGTCAGACTGAAGAAATCATAGGCTTGTTCCTGAGCAACTGCAAGGAGAATTAAATAGTCAGCAAGGCTGCAGGGTTAAAAGTCAAGAAAGTAAATTTTTTTTAAGAAACCAACCTCAACTCATTCTGTAATATTTCCTATTTACATTGAAGAAATGTCAATTCTTGGCTTTAAGCCTCGCAAGAGACCAAGGATTTAAAGATACTTATGAGACAGATATAAATCTTTGATAAGACAATAACTGCAAAGAGAGACAGACATGGTGGAAATGTTAAGCTGCTTAGATTTGGTCACCACTCTTTCCTTTTTTCCTGACTTGACTTATAAACATCTGGATGTGTCCCTGGTTCTTGGAAGAGCAGCCTCCTGTCTTCTCTTTCAGTGTGGCTTATATGTGGTGCTCTACGTGTATGCCTGTTTTCACAGCAGGAAAGAGCAATGAGAAATGTATTAATTGTCCTGTAGGGTTCAGTGACACATGCTTGTAATCCCGGTTTCTTGGGAAGCTGAGGCAGGAGGATCACAAGTTCAGAGGCAGCTTGGACAACTCAGCAAGACTCTCTCAAAATTTGAAAAAGTAGAAAAGGGCTGAGGTTGTAGTTCAGTGGTGGAATGCTTGCCTAGCACACACAAAGTCCTGGGTTCAATCCCTAGTACTGCAATAACAACAACCAAAAAGAAGTAGGAAGTAGGGGATGACATGCTAATTGTCTTTTTACTTGTACCAGGGTCCCCAAGCTTAAATATTCAGTGTGCACTTAGCAGTCCCCTGATTATCTACAATTCTATCAAGAAGACATGTTGTACATCACATCAGATCCCCTGCCAAGAACCTCAGGGAGGGATTCAGGAAACCGGGGCGGGGACTGGACATCCGGAAGGACCATAGAGCTGTGACTGGACTCTAGGTCTTTGCCAGTTTCTTTAATCACTTATCAGATTTTGAGTTTGGTAAGAGGCTGGAGAGAAGAAAGTCTGAGCAGAAAGCTCCTCTGGAGTAAAGAATATTGCTGGGGCAGGTTGGGCAAGACAAGGAGGCAGGGCAGGGGTCCCAGTGGTGACAGGTCCAGGCAAAGGGCCATTAGAAGGACACTGGGTCAGGCAAGAAGACCTGCTGTCTAACTCATAAAAGTCTACAAGCTGGAGTGTGATCTGGGGCTGGGATCCCTAGGATGAACTTTCAGAACAGTGAAGTTTAACTGTCTTTGCAATTTACTAATGACTGAGATCGAAGCACAGCCTAAAAAGAGGAAACATGACCAGTTAAAGAATTGTTCTGGTATGAGACAGAAAAGAAAATTCATGAACTTATTTGTCTTCTGGTATGGCCATTAAGTCCTACTTGATCTTTAAGGTGTGAAACAGAGAGAGGACCCTAAAGTGACATGCTTCCTGGAGGTCCCCAGGCCTTACACTAGCCTGGTACCAATGCGGCCCCATCCTCTGCACTCATCTGGGCTGTGCTGGCAGGGGCTCCACCTGTGATCACAGCAGCTCCAGAACCTTCCTTTTGCAAAGTTTTCCCCAGATCTATCTAGAGGGCCATGAGAAGGCTCACAGATGCTGTGCGGTCCCTTCCCCGATCTCCCCCTCTTCCCTCCATTGTCAATTAATCAAAGGCCCTGGAGGGCGGTGCCTTACCTGGCCACTGCTGTGGGAGAGAGGCCCTTTGTCTCTTAGGGTGCCTTTGCCTCCTCCTCCCAGGATTCCCTGGGACAATGGCAACTTCTGCTACAGATCTCTTTCTATTGTGCAGAGCCAGGGGAAAAGAGGTAGGGATACACTGTGTGGCCTTCTCCCCTCCCTTCCTGTCTGGGTACCACAGAAGCCCTTCCAGCATTTGCTAACATCACCCTCACCACCACAGACCAGCTCCCAATGGGGCTACTAGACTAGGTCATCAGAGACTCAGGGTTTGCTTTCTTTGGAGGTCATGCTAAAAGCAAGAAGGAATCCCCTGCCTCTCCCCAAACTGAAGCCAAAGCAAGGTCAAAAAGGCTGGGCCAGAGGATCCATAGCCAGGAAAGAGAGAGGTCCACATGTCACCCATTTTCCAGGGACCAAGACAGCCTAAGTGCCTTCAGAAGACTCTCCTCGAGACCACCTTGATGCAAATCCAATTCTTCCAAACACAGAGTGGGGCATGAAGAACCCCAAGGCCAATGCCACATGAATGCTTAGCATGAACAGGTACCATGTTGGGCCAGCTGTGGAGAAGACCCCAGCGCTGGCATTGCTGAGGCCCCATCCTACCTGCGCCTGATGGAGACAGGGCATGTGTCAGACAGGGATGTTGTGGATGTTGACAACGAAGTCAAGATTTTCCAGCTGAGTACAGCAGCACATGCCAAGGCAGGAGGGCCATGAGTTCAAGTCCAGCCTGGGCTACACAGCAAGACTCTGTCTCCAAAAACCAAAACCAACCAAAGGAAAACAAAGAAGTCAGCATTTTCTAACAAAGTACAGTGTTCTAGTTATACATCAAATAAATAAATCTACTTCTAAATCAAACAAATGTTTACATCACAAAAAAAAAGAGAGAAAAAAGAAAGCCCCAGCTTATGCTCCAACTGGAGTCCTTGCTACAACAATGGACTATTCCATCCATTCAGATGTTGGGTGTCACATCTCCTTCCCTGAATCTAACTAGCTAATGTTCAAGCCAGATCACCCTTGCCAGCCCATCTGTCCTGCCTCCCTGCACTCCCCGGGCCTCCCTGGCCATGACACAGCTCAGCCAATGGGCCTCCACCTTCTTCCAAACTTGGGCTGTGACCAGGGGCCCTGGGACATAGTGGTTTTAAGGCCTGAAAAGACTAGTGGAAGAACTCAAGTCTTGACCTCAGGTGTGATTATGTCTTTGATGGACCGTGCGCTCCCGGAATAGCAGACCCTGTTACAGGCTTTACATCACTCTCTCCAACCCAGTGTCTCCCCTTTTCTAGGTGAAACCCCACAGGAAAGGTGACCTGCAAAGGAGACTGTGATTCACCTCATTTCCCCACCTGGAAGCAAACGTCTTCCACAGGATACCCTGGCTCCCAAACACTGCTGTCAAACCCAGGCGTTCTGGGTCAGTGGCAGCCGTGCACCCACTGGAAAAGCCGAACCCCAGCTTCCCCAGCTCACCCTTGGGTCACCTCCAGGCCCTCCTGCCCCCCACTGAAGGCCACAGTTTAGCCTGGATCCAGATGTCTCCAACAAGGCCTATGGGGAGGCTCTGGAATCCTCAGCCTCATCTGACCACCAGGTATCTCGTGGCCTAGAAGCACCACCTGCTGGTCACCCAGCCCGCCCTGCAGAGTCCCTGAGTATGGGAATTGGGCCTGGATCGCTGATTGAGGGCCCTGCAGACAGGGAGGAGCTGCCCTCAAAAGGCCAAGCACCCTTTACATATGCTCGAAATCAGGGGTGGATGGGGATGGGACCTCTGCAGGAGGGGCCTACAGGCTGTGGCCGGGTGGGCCAGGGGCCAGGGCCCCGTGGGCTTCCTGGCTCAGCGCAGGGTGCTCCTACACTCAGGAAACAGTGCTGTGCCGCTTGCTGGTACTAGGAGTCCAGAGGAGGCAAAGGCAGGGGAAACTGAGGCATAGGTATTTCCCTGTCTGTGCCAAGAAGCCACACGGCAGCCTCCACCACCAAGAGGCTCCTTTCCTCCCTCATTTCATGGACCTCTCTGAAAACCTCCTCAATGCCATGGGCCACATGTGTGAGGTTTGCCGGTAATTTCCGGGGGGTTGCTGAATCTCCAGAGGCCAGCCTCCACGGTCCCCTCGCCGTGCCATTCCATGCTTGGCCAAGCAGCACAGACTGGAGTGGGCACCGAACCTCCCTCCTTTCAGCTCAGCTCCTGGTTCTGAGGACCCCAACACCCCAGAGCTCAGCCCAGCCAGAGGGAGCTTCCTTCAGACAGTTCTGCTCTAGCTGTAAAGTGGTAAGAATTGGTGAGGGAGACGACCTGGGTAGTACTTGCTTTCTGTCTTGATGAAAAATCTGCTAGTTTTGCTCTGCTACAGAAGAAAAACAGAAGCATGATTTACGTACCCAAGTTTCCTAGCTGAAGTCACGTGCTTTTGATAGTCTATTCTGTTTCTCACAATTACAGATATGTTCCTTCCCTTTGAAATTTGACCGGACAGCCGCCTGAGAGCCACCAGAGGCTGCCTGCCCCAGGGCTGGGTGGCCAGACCTACTGGGATGGCTGGAGCGGTTCTGGGCATCAATAGCCTGGCCCCCATCCACCTCAGATCCTCATCGGTCTGGGGCTTATTAAGCACTCCCTGTCTGTCAATAAACCACTGTTATTGCTCTCTCACGGAGAGCTCTGAGGCCAGCGTCTATTTGGCCAGAGAAAAATAATGATTGTTTGTTGATTAGCTGGGCAGAAATGCCCAGCCATAAGCATGCATTTGAGCCAAAGCCAGGCCTGTGAGTCCTCCCTTGGTCCAGTACTGCCCTTCTAGAACTATATGGGTGGGTCTGTCAGCTAGGCTCTGCCACTAGCAGGTGGCCCAGAGCTGCAGGAATCCATACAATGTTTCCAGATGCCCAAGGACACACTGGCAACCAGGACTTACTCTTTGGCTGGTGCAAGAAAGATGGGAGACACCGCTGGGGAGATTTCAGCCAAGCACTGTGACAAAGGGGTCCAGGTGGGTGTGGCTGAGGCACAGTGAGCTCCAGAAGCTCCCATCTGAGAGGGGACAGTCATTCTGAGCAAGGGCCATCAGGGCCTAGGTGGTCTGAGTGTAAGCAACATTTCCTCTGGCTCTCTCTCTCTCTCTCTCTGCCCCTACCTTCTTTCAACCTTCTTCCCCTTGCAGGAACTTGAGAGGCACGTTGACATGAGTCCAAATCCCAGCTCTGCCTCTTGTTGTTGTTAGGTGCCACTGAGTCACATCACACTCATAATGACCCTATGTACAACAGAACAAAACACTACCTGACACTGTGTCATGCTGGGCACTATTGTGAGTGCTTCTCTGTTATTCATAGGGTTTTCAATGGCTGGTTGTTTAAGGAGTGGGCTGCCAGGTCCTTCTCCCATTTTTGCAGTGCTGAGGATTGAACCCAGGGCCTCAGAGTGTGCAAAGCACCACTTTACCAACAGAGCTAAAAGAAGCTGCAAAATCTTGACAAACTTCCCCAAGCCTCAACTGACTCATTGACTAAATTGGAGTCAGGCCAGGAGCCATGGTGCATGCCAGTAATCCCAGTGACTCAGGAAGCTGAGACAGGAGGATCACAAGTTTGAGGCCAGAGGAAGCCTGCACAACTGAGCTAGGCACTGTCTCAAAATAAAAGATGGGCCGGGGATACGGGTCAGTGGTACAGCTCTTGCCTAGCATGCAGGAGGTCCTGGATTGAATGCCCCAGTACAAAAATAAATAAATAAATATAATAAATAAAAATAAAGAAATACATGGGAGTTGGAATGCTCATGTCAAGGGCTGGTGTGAGATCAAATATGGCAGGTAGGTAAGGCAAGCATGTGCTCACCAGGCCCTCAACCCAGGACAGCTGCATTGCCGTTTACTGGTCTTCTCCCTCCTCTCGGGAGCCGTCTGCTCAATCCTTAGGCACACTTGCTCCCCAGAGCCGGCTACCTGTCCCCCTGATCTGTCTTCCCGCAGCTTGACCTTCACAGTCTGCTCTTCTTTCCCAGGAAGTCAGGGCAAGTCCCATCCTCAGCTCCCACCCTATGTTCGCTCCTTTAAGGCAAACAACTTGTCCCTTTCTTTGGAAAGGTTTGCTGTAGTCACTGAACAGAAACGGAAAGGCACAACAAAAATGGGCATTCACCAGGTCTGGGTCCAAGTCTCCACTCAAACACTAGGATGCCGGGTGACTCCCTGAGCCTCCACCCTGTACCTGTCAGTAAGCGGACATCATGAGCAAGCTCCAAGGGCTCCTCTTTCCCTGGAAACACACTTTTCCTTTAGAAAGAAAAGAAATGTCTTGCAGCGTCCTCATGCATAGTTATCTGTCATCTTTATCTCCTCCTATGGGTTGCTACAATTTCCTTAAGAATTAGGTGACAAATTAATTGTTGTTGTTGTTAGGTGTCCTTGAGTCAGTATCCTACTCATAGCAACCCTCATAGGGTTTTCAGTGGCTGACTGTTTCGAGATTGCCTTGGGAGTGGATTGCCAGGTCCTTCTCCCATTTTTGGTGCTGGGAATTGAACTCAGGACCTCAGAGACTGCAGCGCAGCGCTCTACCAACTGAGCTAAATCCCAGCCTTCAGTTGGTAGAGCGCTGCGTTGCAGTCTCTGAGGTCCCGAGTTCAATTTCCAGCACCGCAAAAATGGAAGAAGGACCTGGCAATCCCGAAACAGTGTGCCATTGAAAACCCTATGAGGGTCGCTATTAGTCGGATACCAACTCGACGGCACCTAACAACAACAACAACAACATGGGCTGCTAACACCCAACCCTCTTGCCATGTTGCACATTTGAGAGGCAGCTGCCCGCCCCCCTACCCCAGCTCTCAGCCCCACGCTCCTGTTCTGGATGATCACTAGGAGTCTGGGTGACCCCACAGGCCACTTCCACCTCAGGAGCTGCCAGGTTCACCCAGGGATGGCCAGAAGCAGTCTCTTCTTGGGACATCATCTGCCCGTCCAGGTAACCACTCTCAGGCGGCTTAGTGCCCTTCAGCAGTGGTAACAAGTGACCCAGATCCCCGAGCCTTACAACAGCCAGGAGTTCTTTCTCCCTCAATCTCACGTTCACGGCACGGTGCCGCAGAGCTCAGCGCCACATCAGCTTCTATCCCAGCACCAAGGCAGCTCCATCTGGTGGATGAGGAAGCAATAGCAGAACCATGGAATAGCTCTTCAGCTTCTGCTTGGACCTAGTGCATGTGTCTGCTGTTTAGGCGTCATTGACCAAAGCAAGTCACGTGGTCAAACCTGCTGTCAACGGAGCCAGAGGTGTAATCTTTCCTCAGAGAATACTTTGATGATAATACAAACTGCTCCATCATAAAGCCTCCTTATCAGACTCCTCTAGTCTATCTCCCTCATTTTATGGCCAGAGAATGAAAGCCCAGAGACATGAGGTGATATACCTAAGGTCACACAGCAAATCAGTGGAAGAGGAGGGACTATGTATTAGTGGCCTTCTAGTTCACATGTGGGAATGGGACTAATTGGAACAGATCTGGACTGAATCCCAGCTCCATAATTCTAGATGAATTAGTTCTACCCCAAGCCTTGGCTTCCCCTTCTGAAATGTGGCGTAGGTGTACCAAGCTTCTGCAAGAGGCCATTTGATCAGGTGAGATTTCATAAATTATCTCATTCGGGGTCTGTCCAGAGGACTCTCTTAATACAGGTTCCTACCTCTCCCCTCACTGCCAACCCCAAACTCCTTCACTTCCTGCCCTTCCTGTTTGCTGGCCTGCCCCCAAACCCATGTCCTTGTTTTTTCAAGAATCTGGGAGAAATGAAAATTCTTCTAGATTTGCCTGGACACTCAGGAAGGAAATGGTCCTGAAAGGCTTCGCCCAGGACCTGGAGACCCCTCACAAGCTGACATCTGCTGACATCTGCTGTCTCCTCCAAAGGTCAGCATATCTCTGCTCAGGAATCTCCATGACCCATTACACAGACAGGAAGACCGAGGCTGGGAATGGTCAGGAATGGTCAGCCACAAGTTCACCAGCCATGCAGGAGTCAGCAATTCCTAGTGGCAGCTATTCACGCTCTAGCTGCCTGGGTTCTCCTACTATGCCTGAGGGGGGCCTGTCCCCATATTTGTCCCACCTTCTTAGACCCTGATCAGAAGAGCCCCCCAGATGTGCTGCAGCTGGAGGGGGCACCAGGGGGTTGATGATGAGAGGTGGGTACTGGAGGAGGGAATGGGAAAGGGTCTCCAGAACAATTGGCACCAGTTCTGTGCTTTGTGTTACAGAAATTCTATTTCCAACCTTTGTGAAATGAAGGTCCAGGAAAGTCTGTTGAAGCAGAGCCATTTCCTGAGAGATCTGACAGGTAACATTTGAAGCATAGACCAGAGAGATATGGATATATTCAAATTCCCCTCCCAAGGATAGCCCTGGAACCAGTTTGGAATATGTTTTTATGATTGCTTAGGGAGGGGGGTGTGAGCTGACTGCTAGTGGCTATGTCTGTCTTTTCCTATCTCTCTCTCAGTCCCTCCCTCCCCCCTTTGAAGGGCTGATTTCTTTGTTCTAGGAGTCTGCACTACTTAGAATGTCTAATAATGGCACAGATGGTCCTGATTTATTGCTGCCTCACCTGTCTGCGGGAACTATCTCTCCATCTCTCTCCCACCCTCCCATGCGGCTCTCCCTGAGCTGTCTGTGGGGACCGCTGGGTGGCTGGCCTCTGCACCCCTCTCCCAGTCCCACGTTCCAGGAGAAGACGACACCTCGGGGCTGTGACCCCACTGAAATAGGAAAATGTTCCTGTTCCCCAGCACGTCCAGCCTCAGCAAATGGTACAGTCCCTCCAGCCTCAAGGGCTCTCACAAAAGGACAAGAGATGCTCTGTTTTATTGACTTTAACCCATTTGTGCCGGGAGGGGAGTGATGTGTTTTTGTGATAAAGAATGAGGTGGAAAGGCCTTGAAGTTAGCGACAGCTGCTGGAGTTTCCTTATCCCTAAGGTGTGGAGGATGCAGGATGGATTGAGCCCCTCCAGTCTTCCACATTCTTTTATTCATTCACTCATCAAACATTTTCTGAAGGCCTCCTGTGCTCTAGACAATGTTCTAAAAACCAGAGCTACAGACAAAATTCTTAAACATTATGGGGGAGTGGAAAATGTAATGTACCAGGGTGAGGGGGTAAATAGGTCACATAATATACTAGAAGTGCTAAGCTCTCTGAAGAAAGAATAAACCAGGTGGAGAGGATCAGGAGTCCTGGGGCAGGAGACAATGGCAAAGGGGACAAACACTCAGGCTATACAGGTATCTGCACTCCAGAAACAGTGACAAGCAAGTGCAAATGTCCTGAGGTTTATATGCAGCCATACTAAAGAGCAACGAGGAGGCCAGGGAGCCTGATACTGAGGGAGGCAGAATGCGGTCAGAAGGAAGTAAGGATGGAGAAGGAACAAAAGGCCAGGTAGGACCCACAGGCCCATGGCCATTATAGTGATTTTGATTGTTCCTGAGTGTAATAGGGACCACTGGACTAGAAAGGGGTTCATGTTTTGAGGTTTGATGGAAAAGGGCCACTCTGGCTGCTAAGTAGAGTACTGACCAGACAGAGGCCAGGGCAAGAGTTAGGGAGACTGGTGGGGGGCTACACCAAAACCCAGGGCAAGGGCAACTCAGACCACAGTGTTAATGGCAGTCAGATTGTGGATCTATTTTGAAAGTTGGAGCCAATAAGATTTGCCAGCAGCTGCAATACAGATGAATGTGTCCACCATACTTCTATGGACTTGGCCTTAGCAACTAGAAGATGGAGCAAGTTTGCAGGGGAATGTCAGAAGTTTAATTCTGGATACAGTAAGTTTCAGAAGCCTGTAAGATGGCCGAGCAGAGAAGGCCAGGAGTGAGAGGTCCAGGCTAGAGATACGCATCAGGGGATGCCAGTGTGCTGGGCATCTACCAGAAGCTGGAGTCCATTCAGAAGGCGTCTCTCCCCTGGTCTTCTTAGCAACTTCTCGAGGTAGCCTCAGGAAAGTACAGCAAGTTTCCTAAGGTTACACAGCACAAGTTTCCTAAGGTTACACAGCAGAGCCTAGTGTAGGGAAAAATTGAGAGGAAATTGGCAAAACATCCCAAACTGGGAAAACAGCTTTTGACTATCTGGATTGTAAATTAGAAATCTAGGGAAAATGAAAGTAACTTGGTTGCACGTTTGTATAAAACCATTCCTGATTGGACAATTGGACTGAAAGCTGATTGGCTCAGGCCATTCCCTGGGTGAGCTATATAAAGAGCTGTGCTGCGGCAGCTCGATCTCTTTTAGCCCTTTTAGGCCTTTTCTGTCTCTTTGCCCACACCATCGGCTAAGCAAGACCTTCTCACCCGTTCCTGCGAGGACCACCAATGAGGAAACACCTCTCCCGCTGCTCTCTCCCTAGTGAATTGTTTTTAGTATCTGTGTGTGTGGCGGCGGCGCCCATCTGAACCTCCAGGCCAGACCAGGAGGTGCACGCCCCACATAGAGTTGGCGCCCGAACGTGGGCCCAACACCTGGAATCCATCTGGGACTCCTGTGTAGCTCTTGACCTTGGGATGTTACTTTAGCTGCCTGAGCCTCCGTCTTCCTCACTCATGATTAGAGGCATCATTACCTCCTGAGGGTCAAATGAGACAGAGAGACTGAACAAATGCAACCTCACTTCCCTTCTCTCCTGCTTCCAGCATCCTGGCTCCCTCCAGATCCTGCCTCCCATACAGAGCACTTCTGAATCATGGCCGCCACCCCGCCGCCATGGTGTTCTCTCTGATGACTTTCTCTCAGATGCTCATCCAGGTGCCTCAACACCACCTACCGCACATGACTGAAAGGCCCTGGGAGACAAGAGGCTGGGTTTTCCTCATCCCTTTAGCCCCATAGCTTCTAGAATAGTGCCAACCAGATGTTTCCAAGAAACAGATCTGTCCTTCTGGGTCCCATATTCCTTGCTTCTTCTGTCCCACAATTCTGCTTCTGTAGGTGGGGACAGGGCCAGGCTCCACATGGACTATAATTCCTGTGACCCTCCCTGCTAAGGGCAGCATGGGGAACACTTTCCCCTCAGCCAGCCAGCCACCCCAGCTCTGCAGTATCTGAGCAGTGCTGCCCAATAAAAACATAACGTGAGCCATGACATATGTCATTTCAAAGATTCTGTTGTTAGGTGTGTACAACAGGTAAGACCCTATTGTCAGTGCTTCTCTGCTATTCACAGGGTTTTCAGCAGCTGATTGATATTGGGGAGCGGGTTGCCAAGTCCTTCTCCTAAGCCTGCAGCACCTGGTTGTCCCCAGGTGGTCTCCCATCCAAATACTAACCAGGCCGACCCTGCTTAGCTTCGGAGGTGTGAAGGGATCAGATGTCACAGTGGTGTGGCAGCAGGCTCAAAGTTTCTTCTTGTTGTTGTTAGGTGCCATGGAGTCATATCTGACTTGTAGCGACCATCATAGGGTTTTCAATGGCTGACTGTTTTGGGATTGCCTTGGGAGTGGATTGCTATGTCTTTCTCCCATTTTTGCTGTGCTGGGAATTGAACCCGGGACCTCAGAGACTACAGAGCAGTGCTCTACCAACTGAGCTAAATCCCAGCCCCTTCAAAGTTTCTAGTAAGCAGGAAAACAATTGTCAAAACTGGTCAAAGTGATTTTCCTAACATATTTAATCCAATATGTCCTACATGTGGCTTCAACTTATAATCAGTATTAAAATGACTAAGGAGATCTTTCACATTCATGTCGTTCAGGCTGGGTCTTTGAAACCTGGTGTGCACCTTCTACCTACAACACATCTCAGTTGGGAAAGCCGCATTTTAAGTGCTGTATAACTGTGTGTGGCCGGTGGCTACCCTGCAGGATCACGAAAGAGCAGGGGTCAGGAGTCTCTCTCCTAGTCTGCCAAGGTGTTCCCTAGGCCTTCCTGGCTCTGATTCTAGGCCATATCCTCCTCCAGACCTCCCCTCCCCCCAGTCGCTTGGCCCTTTGAACTCTTTCTTTCCTAAGATCCCATCTGCCCCTGGCCAGCACCTCGTATGTGATATCCATCCCTGTCTGCTTGTCTGGCTGTCGTTGTTGCTGTTAGGTGCTATTAAGTCAGTGGGACTCATAGTGATTCTGGTAGGGTTTTCATTGACTGATTATTTCGGGATTGCTTCGGGATTTGGGGAGGAGATCTCATGCTGAGCGAGGGTCTGCAGGGCACCTCCAAACAATGTGCTTTTAGGCAGGGAAAAGACCGGTTTCTTGCTAGGGCAGTTTGCATGCTCATTATGCTAAAGGACAATCATCTCTTCCCAGGCTTCACTTCTGTTAAAATGGCCCCTTCCGGTCCTTGGCTTTGGAAGGGTCTAGGATCCAAAAAGGGGTGGAAAAGGAGAAAACCCTCTCTAGCCATATTTTGTTGGGATCCCCAGGGGGATAGAGAGTACCCCAAATATGGTTGACCATGGGAGCCCATCTAGCCCACTTGGAGGACCAATCTTTATCCTCCAGGGCGAGTGACCCTTACCTTATATCTGGGTCCTTTGCTCCCATTGAATGCTATGGGGCAAGATGGCAACAAGTCACCTTTGCCACATATCTGTGTATCTCACTCTTCTCCACTCCCATCAAGTAGGCCAAGATGGCACCCAAGGTATGGTAGCATCTAAATCCCCCCTGGTGCCTGATTGGTCATTTCTGATCCAACCCTGTTCCTCTGATGGGCTGGCTATCAGGCCATATAAACACTGGAGCCCAGAGCTCAACAGCCTTTTCTGAATACCATCCAAGAGAAGCTCACCAGGTCCTTGCAATTCCTTAAGAGCCCAAGGCCCATTTACTCATCTGCCTAGCCTAGCCTTCAGCCTTCCTCTGACCAGCCTTCACCCTACTTCAACCTGCCTGCCACCTCTATAACACCAGATATCCCACACAGACCAACTGCTTCGAGAGGCAAGACTCCGAGAGGTAAGCCTCTGAGAGTCAAGTGCAGGACTTCCGAAGTGGCAAAGCCTGCAAGCTGTAAGAGCAATAACACCCAGGAGTCTCTGCCCCAGCAGCAAAGACAGCAGCTGAGCTCTTCCCTTCTCCAACTCCCTTTTCCCCTCTCCTTAATTCTCCATTCCTTTCCCCTCCTTTGTGAATAAACCCCTGTTGTTTTATCCTGTGAGTGACGCTCTGCTCTCGGGCCACAGCCTTGCCACTGGGTGCACCATCAGGGCACCCACCTCTCGCTTCCACCCACAACGCAGAGAGAGAGAAACTTCAGAAAGAACCTGACAATATTTCTTTTATTTTTGCTTTCCACAGACTTTTGTGACCTCCTCCTGGGTCAAGTTCATCTCAAGTGTACACATTAATCATGGACTTCACTGAAGCCACAGACATTCCCCACAACCATTTTCCACTGCAAGCTCAGACCTAAAGCCAGGAGTCTCCTGGGAGCATTCAGAGACCATGCCCCTGCCCAGCTCTGGCTTCGCCTGCCTCTCCTTCCATCCATCCTCCCACCCATGTCTTGACACCCCACAGGCATGAAAGTCTGCCCGTGACCATTGTTCCTCATAGGCCTTCCTTGTGTCTCCAGATCACCTCCCTTCCACTTCCTATGCTCTTCACCCCTGAATTCCTTCTGCAAAATAGAAATAATAATAGCAGAATCTACTTCATAAAAGTCAATAGGAAGATTAAAGAAGTTGTCTCCAAGGCACTTAGACGCACCCAGACTATGCTAATAGAAGTGTTTGTTTGAAGATTCTCACAACCATTTCATGAGATAGGTATTTCCCCCATTTTAGAGATGAGAAAACTGAGGTGGGGCCATGAAATGACTCACCCAAACTTACAGTTTGTAAGCACAGAGCTGATACTCAAACATGGGACTTCTCTGTCTAGTTTCAGAGCTCGTCACATCCTGTTAGGCAGCTTCAGTGAAAACGGAATGAATGGGCCTTGCCCAAGGAAATAGAATCCAGTCAAGAAGATGCTACAAAGGTACGGAAAATTCCAGAGATGGTTTGTACTAGGAAATCGGGAGGAGGAAGGCTGGGGTATGTGGCCAGCGGCTTGGCTCCCTAAGAAATGGCCACAGGGCTCCTGCTCCCTGCTCCCCCTGCCTCTCATGTGGACACCCCTGCCCTGCAAGTGGACACCCCTGCCCATTCCCCATGCCCCCAGCATTGCCGTCAAGCTACACCCTCGGCTCGATGGATTGGCATCAAAGAAGCAATGAAAACCCTGGACTAGATTAGTGAGGAGGCATATACTGCTCACAGGAAGTTAAATAATTGCTCTTCTAACTAACAGCTCTACACAGAATAGAATGGATATCACAAGGAAGGGTATGATGAATTGCCAAATACATTATTGAAATTGTAATTGTACAGGAGTGTGCAATTGCCCCAGGCTGGAATGGCAGGAGAGGTGGGGTGAACTGGCCCTATAGTCAGGGCAGCCAGGGCATGGGTGCTCCTGAAAGGTGGACTGAGAAGGTACGGAGAAACAGTGTCACCCTGGAGCCAGGACAGCAGATGCACCTGGCTGTTGTGGGAGTCTCCTCCCGATGTCCCCATCCACACCTGGTCTTCCACACCTGCTCTCTAACCGTGTGGCGACTTCTAGTCCTGAAGGCCTCCTCTGGCCTCGTGGCCTCCTTTGACTGCACATCAGCTGTTCTCTCAGCACAGTGCAGGTCTCTCATCTGTCCTCAGAGAGAAGCATGTCACCAAGCTTGGATTGGAGAAAGAAAAAATCAGCAAGATTGCCTGCCCCTCTCTTGATAGTGAGGCTCATTTCCACTAGGGCTAAAACATGAGGAGTCAGATCACATTTCCTGAAATGTAAGACAACAGCATAAACAAAGACTTAGCCGTTGCACAGACCTGAACCTGACTCTTTGCACTGTCCTGGAACTGCTGTGTGACCTTGAATAACTTGCTTAACCTTTCTGAGCTTTATTTTTCTCCTCTGTAATGCAGAGCTTTGTATGGATATCTCCCAGAGTGGGCTTCAGACTTGCCTGGGATAATGTATGCCAAATGCCCTAGCCAGGATTGGTCCATGGTAGTCTAACTCCATAAAAGATGGGAGTTACTAGCAGAGGGTGGTCTAACTGAGAACATCTAAAATAGCTGTTTTGTCCCCCCTACCACCTGCCATGGACAGTGTCATAAAGGGCAAGATGTCCTTTTTATACCCCAAGTGGCAGAGATGTAGCCTGGTTAAGGGCACAGGGGTCAGAGGACAAGAGCATGGACATGGGTGTCAGTCTCAGGGAATGTGATTAGATGGTGGGGAAGAACAGAGGCCTGTCTGGTGCCAGCAGCGGGAGCCTAGAGGACAGGGACTGATCCCAGGCTCAGGGCATAGTGCTCACTGTCATCAAAAGGCAGCTGGGAAGAAAATGCAGAGACTAGGGACAAGGTGTTTCATTAAAATGGCAGGATCTGCTGGGTCCCAGGAAGAATGTCTGTAATCCCAGCAACTCCGGAGGTGGAGGCAGGAGGATCTTGAGTTTGAGGCTAGAGGCAGTCTGTGAAACTTAGACCCTGTCACAAAATAAAAAATAAAAAAAGGGCTGGGGGTGCTGCTCAGTGGTAGAACGCACGTACCTGTCATGTGTGAGACCCTGGCTTTACCACACCCTGGGCCTGAAAGAAAAAAAAAAGGCAAAATTGAAAGCAGTACATACACTGTGGCTGTATCTGAATAACGATGTTGTTGTTGTTGTAAGGTGCTGTGAAGTCAATGTCTGACTCATAGCGACCCTATGTACAACAGGTGAAACACTATTGTTAGTGCTTCTCTGCTATTCATAGGGTTTTCAATGACTGATTGTTTTTTGGGAGGGGTTGCCAGGTCCTTCCCCCAATAATAACGATGTTAGGATAACTTTTTTTTTTAAAGCAAGAGCGATTGTGGGTTTGGGTAGGTATGAGAGGTCTATTATGTGGTTAACTTTCCTTTTAGTAGTATTGAGGTTTGGACGTAGTCCGGCTCGCCAAGAAAGGCGGCGTCTTCCCAGGGGGAGGGTGGGCTCTCTGCCTTTCTTCATCAGGCCCCTGGTGCCGGAGGGTCACACTCAGGTTTGACCGTGTGTGTGAACAAACACGTCTAGGAACACGCGCACAGGAAGCCTGGGAGTCTTATGCCGCGGAGGAGAGGGACAGGTGCCCAACCCAGCCCTGTGGGGCCAGGGCGCAGATGAAACCGGGTGTACCATAGTCCCCCGGGGGCGGGGGTGCGGGGAGGGGGCGCTAGAGGGGCAGTGAAGAAGAAGGCCTTTGGCTCGGTGCAAGAAAGAACTTTCGGGCATTCAGAAAACCCTGCAGCACATATCTAAGCAGCAGAGTGTCCAAGCCAAACTGGGCTGGGACTGGAGACTAGACGAACGGCAGGAGGCCCGATCTAGGTTGCAGGTGGCCTTGGAGCAGCGCTTCCGAAAGCTAACTGGTCATCAGGCTCAGCTGGAGGCGCTCTGCATTGGATCCTCCAGGGTCTGAAGCCCAAAGTGTGTGACTCAGAAGGAAAACTCCCGGGAATTCTCAGGCCTGGCCCCGAAATCGCAGGCAGACATTGCCCCTAGTGGCCGCCAAAGGTACTGCGCTGAGACCGGCTCAGCCTTTCTACTTGGTCTGCGGAGCTCACAGGGTGATTGCACCTAAAGCCCCTGCCGCCTTCTCCCCACCCCAGCCGCCCCCAAGGGGCGCGCTGATGAATGCCAGGAGCTAAATCAAGCAGACGCCACTCTCTGCCACTCCACTGAGAAGGTGGAAAAACGAAGCAATCCAGGCCGTGAGCTTTCTGGATTTGGCCTGAGCCAGGTCCAGCTGGGGCAAAGTGTAGTCCAAAGAATAAATAGCCATCATGAATGTGCCCAGGGGGTCTGGGTTTCAGTTGGCAAACAGAATAACACGGTTCTTCTCAATCTCTCGCCTTCTTTCTCCTCCTCCCCCCCCCACCCCCTCTCCTTTTGTTGCTATTAGGTCCCATCAACTCAGACCCAACTCATAGCCACCCTAAGTGCAACAGAACAAAATCCTCCCCAACACTGTGTGGTGCACACAGTCTTTTTATGTTTGAGCCCATTGTTGCATAGTGTTTCTTCTCATTTTGAGTTGTGCCACATCAGCAAAAGGAGTTCCCAGGGGTTTTACTCCAATCCATTAAGATCAACTCTACTTTGAGAAGGTAATTCTTCCCTAATCATATCTTGAATGTCTTCCAGCCTGGGAGGCTCATTTTCCAGTACCATATTTGACAGTTCTTCTCTACTACTTATAGAGTTTTTCAATGGCTAATTGTTTTGGGAGTGGGCTGCCTGATCCTTCTCTGTGGTCTGTCTTAGTCTGAAAGTTCAGCTGAAACCTGTCCACCAAGGATGGCCCTGTTGGGATATGAAATAACAGTGGCGTAGCTTTCAGCATTAGAGCAATACACAAGCCCCCACAGCACGACAAACTGAAAGACACATGAGGGCTCTCTTCTGTTGTTTTTAGTTGCTGCCAAGTTGTGTCCCATTCATAGCCACCCTATGTACCCCAGATGAAACACTCTCCCACATTGTGCCATGCCCGGTACTATGTCTGTGTTTCTCTACTATTCATAGGGATTTTGATGGGTGATTATTTTTGAGGAGTGGGTTACCACGTCCTTCTCCCAATCGTATAGCACCTGGTGTTACCAGATGGTTTCCCACCCAAGGACTAACCAGATCTGACCCTGCTTAGCTTCTGAGATCAGACAGGATGGGATGCCAGGGTGTTATGGCTGCAGACACATGGGATATACATATATGAAAATATCATTTGATATTTATGTGAAGTTAGATTTTAGTGGGGCCGCCTATGTTTTTCTTTGCTATATCTGTCAACCTCACCTGCCTGGAGCATCCATTCCTAGTCTGTGATGCCCACAAAACCTTTGCTTGCATTTTCCAAAACCTGTTCATGCATGCACAAAAATGGGTACCACTCAGAGAGGACAACAAATGTCCCAGATTGCAGAGACACTAAGAGCACAATCATAGCCAGTACTCGATGCTTTCCAGTCCTTTCTATGGGCTGGCACTGGCCTAGGTGCAGACCCATTTATCCACATTAACTCATTTTGTATTCATCATAAACCATGAGGTGAATGCTATTACTATCCCCACTTTGCAGATGGGGATCCAAGACCCAGTGACTTAGAATCCCACACCTAAGAAAGGCAAAGCCATGCAGCCCTGGGACCTGCCAGCAGCACCCCAGTCCCTGGCCTGGCCTCTGTTTTACATTAACAGGGGCCGAGACCTATGCTGAAGGAAGATGGCTTGGTGCACATGTTGGGGCTGGGACTGGGGCTGGCAGATGGGCTGTGCCATCAGGCCATTTCCCCCTCTGGTGTCATATACAACTGCAAATCATACATTTATTCATACAAACACAGATACATTTCCATCAAAAGTCCTGATGGCGCATTAACCAGCTGCTCGGCGCTGTCTGTTGCATGAAATGTCTTGTGTGCTACCATCATCGGCAGACTTACATGGAGCAGGGTTTGTCTCCTGGAATGGATCAAGCCATGCTGTGACCTGCCTTTTGCTCCCCAGGTCCCTGCCTAAGACCTGCACCCCACCCCACCCTGCATTCACACCTCTGTGACCACATACTCATAGATGGTTTCTTCCAATTATAGCAAGCCTCTAACACAGGGAGCAGCCTTCTAGTAATTTAACTGTGCAAACATTTTCTTATTAGTATTTTAATTGTACATATTAATGGGGTTGTTGTTGCTGTTGTTGTTAGGTGCCGTTGAGTTGGTGTCCAACTCGTAGTGACTCTACATACAACAAGTAAAACACTATTGTCAGTGCTTCTCTGCAATTTATAGGGTTTTCAATGGCAGATTGATTTTTGGGAATGGGTTCCATGTCCTTCTCCCAAACCTACAGCATCTGGTGGTCCCACACGGTCTCCTATCCGAGTACTAACCAGGCCTGACCCTATTTAGCTTCTGAGATCTGATGGGATCGGACACCATAGTGCTATTTGTTGTTGTTGTTGTTAGGTGCCGTCGAGTAGGTATCTGACTCATAGCGACCCTCATAGGGTTTTCAATGGCTGAGTGCTTTGGGATTGCCTTGGGAGTGGATTGCCAGGCCCTTCTCCCATTTTTGCAGTGCTGGGAATTGAACTCGGGGCCTCAGAGACTGCAGCACAGCGCTCTACCCACTGAGCAAAATCCCATTTATGGTATACAGACAGATAATTCACAATTCAGTACATATATACACTGTACACTTCTTAAAATAAGGGCATTTTCATGTCCAAACAAATACAAAGCCTTTTTGATTAGCATGTATCAATAATTACAGACATTATGAGGTATACTATGATTGTTTTAATCGCACACAGGATAGTGGGATTCATGATGGGATTTTCATAGAGTTATATCCTGTACTTTGCACTTATTCTCTCTTTATCCCACTATGGTGTTCCCCTTCCTGCTCCCACTGTCTCCATCACCCTCTCAGTCCCACTTGTCTACTCTGCCCCCCCACATGTTGGGTCCCCTTTTATTTTCCAATCTTAGATATGTACATTTGTTTATGTGTATATATATACATATATATATATGTGTGTGTGTGTATGTATATATATGTGGGGGTGTATATATATATATATATATATATATGTATGTGTGTATATATATATGGGCTGGGATTTAGCTCAGTTGGTAGAGCACTGCGCTGCAGTCTCTGAGGTCCCGAATTCAATTCCCAGCACCACAAAAATGGGAGAAGGATGTGGCAATCCACTCCCAAGGAAATCCCAAAACAGCCATGGAAAACCCTATGAGGGTCACTATGAGTCGGATACCAACTTGAAGGCACCTAACAACAACAACAACTATATATATATATATATATATATATATATATGGAGGGGCTGGGGTTTAGCTTGATTGGTAGAGTGCTGCTCTGCACTGTCAGAGGCCCTGGGTTCAAACCCCAGCACCGCAAAAATGGGAGGAGGATGTGGCAGGCTACGTCCGAAACAATCCTGAATAAAATATCAGCCATTGAAAACCCTATGAAGATCACTATGAGTCACACATGGCTCAACAGCACCTAACAACAACAACAATATATAGGGACATAATTGTATAAGCTGAGGTTTAGCTGAGTTGGTAAAGCACTGCTCTGTACTTCCTAAGGATCTGAGTTCGATGCCCAATACCACAAAAAATGGGAGAAGGTTGTGGCAGTCCACTCCAGAAACAATCCTGAAACAAGCAGCCATTGAAAAACCCTCTGGGGGTTGCTATGAGTCAGATACAACTCAGGGGCACCTAACAATAACAACAATAATTACATTTTTTTTTCTTTAAGGTAGATCTAGCTCCAGCATATGAGGGAGAATATGCTGCAATTCTCTTTTTGGGACTGGGTTATTTTGTTTAAAATGTTCATCCCCTGTCCTTCTGTTTTTCTGGAAATGACAAAATTTCACTCTTCTTTTCTGCTGAACAATATTCTAAAATATATGTTGTTGTTGTTAGGTGCCGTCAGGTCGGTATCCGACTCATAGCGACCCTCTCTACAACAGGGGAAACACTATTGTCAGTGCTTCTCTGCTGTTCATAGGCTTTTCAATGGCAGATTGATTTTTGGGAGGGGGTTGCCAGGTCCTTCTCCCAAAATATATATACATATATATACATGTATATATACATATATATATATAAATATAAAGATATATATATATATATATATGTATATATACATATATATATATAAATATAAAGATATATATATATATATATATATATATATATATATATATATGTATATATCTCCCACACGTCTGTCAGTTTGCCGCACAGTGGGGGCTTGTGTGTTGCAATGAGGCTGAGAGCTCTACCACTGGTACCTTTGATACGAGCAAGGTTACCCATGGTGGACAGGTTTTCAGCTGAGCTTCCAGACTAAGACAGACTAGGGAGTAGGACCTGGCAAGCCACTCCCGAAACAACTAGCCATTGAAAACCCTATGAAGAGCAAAGAAACACTGTCAGATATAGTGCCAGAAAATGAGCCCCCCAGGTTGGAAGGCACTCAAGACTACTGGGGAAGAGTTGCCTCCTCAAAGTAGAGTCTACCGTGATGATGGAGATGGAGTAAAGACCCAGGGACCTCCATTTGCTGATGTGGCACGACTCAAAATGAGGAGAAACAACTGTAAACATCCATTAATAATTGGAACATGGAATGTACGCAGCATGAATCCAGGAAAATCAGAAATCGTTAAAAGAGAAATGGAGCACATAAACATTGACATCTAGGCATCAGTGAGCTAAAATGGACTGGCATA